>JAQFYE010000769.1:0-29795 GCA_034694305.1 Protaphorura glebata | reverse complement strand
CGGATATAAGACGACCCCGACATAAGACCCGAAAACCTGGAACAAAATGGTGGGTCTTATAGCGAGAGTTGACTGTAGTGAAATTCAAAATCAAAAAAGATTAAAATTTAAAAAAAATATCGAAATTTCAAAAGTATTTCCGAACCTATCCAAAAAACAATTCGGATTTTCTTTTCAATTTTGAATTTCATCTTATTAATTTTTTTCTTCTAAATTTCGATTTTTTAAAAATTTTAATCTTTTTCGATTTTGAATTTTATTTACTTTGAGAAGTTTTGAACTTAAAATTTTTCGGATTTTTTAAACATTTACTGGCGTCAACAAACATTTAATCGAGTTTGCGACATTTCAAAGTAGTCTAAGAGATAAGATATATATGTTATAGCCCATGTGTATATTCAGTCTTAGTACATACAGGCTAGTATATCTGTCTCCGGACTAGCCCTATGTACTCAGGCCGGCCTGTATTTACTCAGACTAGCAGGAGTGTCCGGATTAGCCCGTATGTACTCGGGCGAGTACACATGGGTTAAAAATGTACATCTCACTTTTAAGACATGGAAGGTGATGAGAAATGAAGAGATGGGAGACAGATGGGCTAGCCTCTATGTATGTAAATTCATGTTCCTGGCATATGTGAGTCAACTAAGTCCCTGACATTGCATTCCATTTCTAAACTTAAAATATGTTCGATATATTTGTTACACCCAATTCATTTGACTTTAATCATATCATAAAAATCATATCACTGTATTCAGAAAAATATCCTGGTTAAGAAAAAATTCATAATTTGTGATTAAGTACAAGTTTTTTGAAGATTTTTGAAGTTTTTAATGAAATTGTGTAAGTTTTGATAAATATTGTGACAAATTGTGGTGTTCAAAAAGAGAAGCTTATATGCAGGTCTTTCGTCAATATTCTACCTGGACATATCATCGGTGAGCCTGCATCTCATTAAGAGCACTTCCGGATCTTCACAAGACACTACAGACTGACAGACATACATAATGAGTTCGTCATCTGACTTTCGGTTTGACCCTGATAATTCAATCTACATGAATGACTCAGACTGCAGTGAATCATTCATCGCAAGTGATTGTGACACAAGTTCCAGCCAAAACCAATCTTCCACATCTATGGACACGACCGAATCGTATATACAAATACGGGATGAAGTGCATGAAAGTCTCAAGAGTGAATCAACCAATAATATAATGATTTTACTAGACAGTGAATTCGATGATCAAAATAAATTGTATCATGATTTTATTGATTGTGTACTACCTGAAGTTTGGCTGCCAAATGGAGATAATTCTGGACCGCCATGTAAGTTATGTAATCAAACGATAGTGGATGTAGGTATTGCTACTCTCTATAAAGATTAACGCTATGTGATATATTTTGAAGATGACATACAGAAAACAGCAGAGGATGCTGTTTTCACACACATAGACATGAATTTACATACATTGAGGCTAGCCCATCTGTCTCCCATCTTGTCATTTCTCATCATCTTTGATGTCTTTAAAGTGAGATATACATTTTTAACCCATGCGTACTCGCCCGAGTACATACGGGCTAGTTCGGAGACACCTGGGCTAGTCTGAGTACATACAGGCCGGCCTGAGTACAGACGGTCTAGTCGGGAGACAGACGGACCAGCGCGGCCTGTATTTACTCGGACTGGATATACACATGGGCTACAACATATATATATATTATATTGATTTCCGGAACCGTGAAAGCCCAGTAACAATAATTAATCAATTGATTATTATTAATAATAATTAGTAGCAATTACAAATCTTACTCAGTCAATTTTGCAATGAGAAAACCAGGTGGGTGAGATTCAAACCACACGTGTTCCTGACGTAACATTTGTGAGATAAATTGTTTCCGAATGTGAGAAGTCTGTTTATCTGCTCTTATCTCAAAACACGTTGTCTGTCAAAATTTTAAAGTTCTGAGCAATAAATCACCCTGTACACAAACTATGCATATACTATACCTTCTTATCACTTTTATTACCTGAATGTACGTAGAAATGAAGACAATAATCGCGAGACCAATGAAATACCAAGAAAATGTTTCAGCACGATCAGCGAACTCTTCCGGTGTCAATGTCACTGATGTAGTTGAAGATAAACCAAACAGACTGCCAAGATATGCAAATGCGTCAGTGATCAATCCAAGTGGATTGTCCGTATACTGCGATACATTTCCAGCTATTCCAGCCAAACTGACGTTACTGGAGAGTGTGGTACTGAAAGCCATGAACTCTGACATATTGTTCTTATTCATCTGACTTGAGTTCGAGTATCCCTTTAATGAAAGACATTAAAATATTATTCGTGTGTACTAGCAGCGTATAACTCGCAGACTTGGGTCAATTGCTTTAAAAATGTAATTAATTACAAATCACGCCCACATTTCTGATTGTAGTTAATTATAATTACAAATACATGAAGAAATTTCGAAAGTAATTAACAACTATTACAATTACGTGGACAAATATGAAAAATTAATTAATTTCAATTACAATTACGTAATTGTAATTAAAAATACAATTACAAATACAAATTACAATTCAAATTGCTTTCTCGAAATGATGATTTTATGTGTACCAACAACATAGTTACATCTTTGTATTTGATGGTCAAAATTTTAAGTAATTGTAAAACTAATTGTGAAAATTTCAAATAATGTTACAAATTACAATTATAATTACACACAATTCCTAAAGTATTTAATTACAAATTACAGCTGGGATTCTGAAAGTAATTAATTACAATTACAGTTACGTAATTGTAATTGTATTTTGTAATTGAAATTACAATTACCAATGTAATTGACCCAAGTCATATAACTCGGAGTCAAATTCATTTCCTGTACTCACTTCACGTGACTGAGCAATGAATGTCTCTGAAACGCTTCCAATCAAAAGAGCCAAAATTGGAAAACTCGCACCATGAATGACTGTGAACAAAAATCCAATGGCTAGAATCAATGCGTCGCCTTGATTTTGTGCTGTCGACGCACCCGCACTCTACAAAGCATATTTTCATGTTTCTTTAATTTCACACATCATAATATGGATTGTTTAATAGAGGGATGCGCCATGGACCATGGAGTAGCAATACCGATGTCGATTTTGTGACGTACTTGGATTTGGATTGGATTGGATTCTTTAATTACTTGTTTTTTTCCAATTGCATTCACACATACAAGTATGCTCCTTGTTTGTAATCAAGCAAGACACACTATGCACACAGAGTCCATCGGTTCTCTGCTTAAAATGATAACCAAAGGTCAAAAGTATTTTTAAAACACTATTAATAATTCGTGTGGAAATTTAATATACCACTGTTCATTTTCAAATTAGTTTTGAGCGCTGACTGTTATGTTAAGCACAGAACTGATGGACTCTGTATGCATAGTGTGTATTGCGTGGGTTCCAAATACGTCACAAAATCGCCATCGGTGTTGCTACTCAATGGTCCATGGCGCATACCTATATTAAACAATCCGTACATCATAATACAATTTTTCAGAAATTATGAAGCTAACCATTTGTGTAGAATTATTCAGAGTCGGCCTTCCTTCCTTTGATATCTCAATGGTCGTGTCTTTGCTGCACAAAAAATACAATTTTCCATCATTCGAAAATTTGAATATTCCATGCCATTCTGAGAATAATTCAATACGTTTCGACTAACACTCCATCATTTTTATCTTTAACTTCATCTTCTTCCTTGGCAAGAGCCGTAACTTTCGTGAACTTTGGCGCCGTCGCTTTTTTCAAAATTTCTTCCGCACAAGTTTTTATCCAATCCATTCTACAGAAATTGAAATTAAACTCCCAACTAAATGAGGTTCTGTGTTTAATTCCTGCCCGACTCTTACTTGTACTTACGACAATTACTTTCCCTATTAACCATGTAATTCTCAATACAAAACAACTCTGGATATTTAATTTGAGTTCTTAGTATTTAAATACTTTCAAATGTGAACATTGAACTGAGTCGGACAAAGCTCGTGAACTAATTAAATATGAATCGTAACTAGGTATGTAATTAATTATGTCGTATCCTAATCTTCAATTAAATTAAGTAATTAAATTTCGGGTCTTGTGGTGTGACTTTAATTAAAATACACGAGACTAGACCGCAGATCAGATCAATGAGTCTATTATGTACCATACGAGCACAATGAAAGAAGTCCACGAACACTACAATCAAAGACATGAACCACAACCGAAGTGGATTTCAACACTAGAATCATATTAATCCGATTCATTCGTAAATTGTACAAGGTGATTCATCACCAATGTCCAAGCTCGCTAATCAACATAAATTCAATAGTTTTGTCTATGTCGCGCTGCATATAAATACCGGGTGTACCAGAGTAATAGCACCATTGTTTGCATTGTATTTTGACGTAGTTAAAAGAAGTTATGTTACCGTCAGGTTGGAATTATTGATAAATTCTAAGAATTAATTTTAACAACGTAAACCATACACTCATGTTATTAGCTTTAATGTGAAATTATTTTTATTGATGAGTTCCACTGTCCCAATGATGTTTATTTTGATGATTTACGTTGATAAAATAAATTCTTAGAATTTATCAATAATTCCGACCTGACCGTAACATAAATTCTTGTAACTGCGCCAAAATATGATCAAGGAATGGTGCGCTTTCTCTGGAAAACCCTGTTTAAAGATCTATGAGCCATATCTCGCGTAAATAAGACATGGTTGTCCGCCGCTAGAATCACTCAGAGTGCCGCGTTATCTGGGCAACCCTGTATGTACGCGTGTACACTTTTTAGTACAATTATCACTCTCAAGTTCCGTACAAGGTTGATTGTGAGTTAAGAACAAAGGAAGAAACGTATGTGTATGTGTAATCATTGAATTTGCCCAAGAGTCGCGTTCCAAATTTATCAACCACCCTTCTGTCATGTAAGAAACTGCGGGGAAGCATGTAAACTCAACACTCAAATAATTTAATCCACCGCAGAGCGTGATTACGGTTTGCCAAATCCATAATTAATTATAAAGTAATTAAGAGCACCACCGAGCAAAGTAAGTACGTAATGGGAGATAATTGTTGAAGAAAATGAAAATCAATGTGTCTAAAATGTTCGTCTCATTCTGAAAGTAATCATGGATTATTAATGTTCTCACATGCGCAGAAAGAAATCCATATCTCACAATTTTTCCGATTACACCGGATTCGACCATAACCGTAGTAATTTTATGGTCCGTCCAACTTGTACATATTTGGATACGCACAAAGTAGTCCACAAAAGGGTTAATCCTTTATGTTTTACAACGTGCTGGCCCTTCTGCTCTGGTCGGTGCGAGATGATCCTACGTAACCGTTATTATTTTCACCCAGTTTCACCTCATTTCTCAAAACACACACTTACAAGGGATTGGTTTGACGTGAAACTGAAAATTGCATGGGTTCGTTTATTTTCTTATTGCGTAGGATGTGATGATCATGAGTGCGCTCAAGGCAAAGTTCGTTTGTGGATGTACAATAGAATAGAATAGAATGAGATTTATTTCCGTGTCAAAAGTTATAAGACTTAATTATACATCAAATGCAAATTACTTCATGTCTTATTTTCATAACTGGACACATTACGTACTACTGTAAGGTTCAAAAAGGTTCGAAGAGAATTAATAATAATAGAACGCAGAATATTTGTGTAAATATTTGTATATGTTGTGTAAGCTATGATAATTGATGACTTAAATAAAAACGTATCAATCAATCACGAAATTATAATTGCGAACGTGGAAATCCAATCAGCCAAAAAGCACTATATCAACAACTTTAATATAGGGCAAGGTCAAAGTGGTGAAAGAATAAAACTTGAGGAGGACTTTGTAATATGTGTCACCAATATGGAAATGACAAACTCGAGTTTTGTATGGACAGTCTGACTTTACCTTTTACTAAACTTGTTGATGTAAGGTACTGCTTTCCATACTGATTACATTTCCGCAATTACAGTGCTACGAACTACATTCATAATTCCTCCCGTCATGCGGGCCTTTCCAACCATACGGATATGCTCTCGGACGTTTTAGTTTAGATTCATTAAGAATTGTTAGAATATTTCAATCTTTCCAAGATATCCGAAAGCCAGGAAATAAGATGTGAACCGCGGTTAAGCTCATCGTTTGGTTAGTGTCCCTTGTCAGATGGGCAACAACAAGGACGACGTACCGTAAACAGAACTCACTGCTTGAACGTGTTTGCTGCGGACAAATTTAGAAGAATATATTTGTCACGTTAAAAATTAAAATTTACAGCAAAATATTCAAACACCGTTAATAAAAATGTTTTCGTTTATCTGCATTAGTATCATTTTGATTTTAGTGAGTACTGCCAAGTGTGATTCTGAAAAGGAGAGGAGAGAAAATAGAGAAATGGTGATGAAGTATGATAGGAGGATGATGGATTTGTTCCGATTCATTTATCCCCATCAATCAGGTGACGGGATTTGACTACTTTCATATTGACAAAACATTCCTTATTATCCATTCAATAAAATGATGTTTTATATCTTTCTCAGATGAGTGGTTTGGATCAGTGGAAGAGGTAATGTATAATTGTTCTCAGACTTGGGTCAATTACTTTGGTAATTATAATCTCAATTACAAATTACAATTACGTAATTGGAATTGTAATTAATTACTTTCAGAATCCCAGCTGTAATTGTAATTAAATACTTTAGACATTGTGTGTAATTGTAGTTGTAATTCGTAACTGAATTTATATTTTTATCAATTACTTTTTCAATTAAAAATTTTGACCATCAAATGCAAAGATGTAACTATGATGTTAGCACACATAAAATCATCATTTCGAGAAAGTAATTTGAACTGTAATTTGTAATTGTAATTGTAATTGTAATTGCATTTTTAATTACAATTACTTAATTATGATTGCAATTAATTACATCGATAATTTTGCATGTAATTTGTAATAGTAATTGAAATACTTTCAAGAATAGGTTGTAATTTGTAATTTGTAATTAATTACATTTTAAAAGTAATTGATCCAAGTCTGATTGATCTCCCAACCCGGGAGTTAGTTCCTTTGAATTCATTAAGGATATTTTTAATCCGATTTTAATATTTCGCATTCATTTAATTGGTTTAATTTCTGTTTTTTTTAACTTATCGTTTAGGACAACGAATTAGAAAAACTCGACCCTGTAGTTCCAAATCACCGCAATTTGGAATTGATTAAAGAGGAGGCAACAATCCACACTCAGAAGACAGAAGTTAAATCAAATAAAATTGACGAAATGACGATTGATGCTATAAAATCTAAGGATTCCAGAGATTACGCGCAAGAAATGAAGCGGGATCTAAAAAGTCTGACGAAAATAATAGAGGATTTCAAGTGTGAATCAAATTCGGATGTGAAAATGCTAAGTTCTAAATTAGATGGGTTGAGTTCTAAAGTGGACAACCTTGAGAAACAATTAGATTCCAAGCTGGAAAATTTGAGTTCAAGTTTAATCGAATTCATGAACAAGAAAATGAACTCAATTGGGAGTACAGATCTTTAATCATTAATGCTAATATTTCATCAGATTTTCCAACCCAAGAAATATAGTTTGTAATTCCAACTTTTCATTAAGTGTCAGATTTTCAGTTGAATAGTTAAATATTCCGACCGGAGTTTATATCTTGTATTCCCTTTCTGTATGTTTATACTCATTCCTAGAGAGTGTAAGCAGTTGGACACATAAACTGTATACTGTACTTACATCTTTTCTATAATTGAATATCCAGACGCAATAAACGTGTTCTTCAAATGAGTTCAACTTCTGCCTAAATTTCTTGATGTTGAGTTAAATGATTAATATATTGCCGTCTCTCACCGTCAGTGTGAATTACCTTGCCTTTTACGAATATCACCAAAGCTAATCTAATTTAATTTTTTATTGTAGTTTGAGAGAATATTGCATATTATTTGAATGCATTGCTTGGAATCAGGGTTCAACGACCAACGATCACGACCGAAATTGTTTTCATTCCATGAAATGTAAAACTCCGGAAACAGCGTGTGATTTAAACCAAGGAGACCAAACGAATCAATCAAATTGATCAAGTCAAGAGGTCCCGTAATGTGGAACAAACAAAGAAGTGTCTATTGGACATCCACATTACCTACAGAGCAATGGCTGCCGTAAACACTGGGTATCATCACGACAACGTTAAATTCTAAAATGACTATAGGAAAATAACCTGAAAATAACCCTGGCAGCAAAACCAGATTCTGTGACCAGAAGTTCAAAAAGTTGTCATTTTTGTTTGTTTGGAATTACGGGACGGGATCTCCTGACTGCAGCATTTGATTAATCTAATCTGTGTAGCCACCTTGATTCAAACCATGATTTTTCAACTATCTTGAACACTTTTGACCAAATCTTCGGAGATGGATTTCATTGGTGCGGGCGAATTTTGACAGAAACCCACTCAGAGGATGCCAATTGAATGCATGAAGAGAATTGGGTGTCCAGGTCCAGGTCCAGGTCGTGGTTTGATTTTGGTACGCATGTGATGACTTTCCTCTGTTAATTGTAAACTTTTATGTATGTAAGTAGCGACGACCTTGCAAAAGTGCGGCCAACGACTACGTTTGTGCCGTTACGTGTGTGCTTGAGGTGACAAGGGAACCTTTACAAGTGTTCGTCGAATTTCGGCCTCAAATTTTTTCTGTGAGTTCATTCACTTATGCTAACACAGTGTGTGCAATATCTCGTCCTAGTTTTGCCGCAAAATGGTTCAAGTGACCTCCAGAGGTCAAGATGTAATGTACATATATTGACTTGAGAAACCATTCCCGCAAAAGGTCTCACTTGTGTGTGTGTGTGAAACTCGAGGCCCATTGCAGATATGGTTTCTCAATCCTCATCTATGTACATTACATCTTGACCTCTGAAGGTCACCTAAAGCATTTTGCGGCAAAACCAGCACGAGATATTCCACACACTGTGTTATCATAAGTGAATGAACTCACAGAATAATTTTCAGGTCGGAATTCGACGAACACTTGGAAAGGTTCCCTTGTGAGTCGTTTGATTGTCCGGGTGCAGAGCTCCCCAATAGCGTTGCCAAAATGCGACTGTACGTAGATTCCTGTAATAATTAATAAATAATTTAACCAAAATGGAAGGCGGACTCGCTTCTTACAATTCAACGGAGACAACAACACAAGCACGCAAATAAAAATATGTTATCCGTATTGCGAATCGAAATCCAGAACAACACTTCTGGCTTCGTAAAGTAGATCTGGATCTGGAACGACAGTGACAGATTTTAGAGCCGCGTGACTTCAAACGAAATTCCGTGAATGAACATAATGGGTGTTTTGAACTTAGAATAATGGACTAATCCGGATTTTAGAAGAAATAGTCGCCAAAATGTCGTCCAAGGTTTTCACATGCTAGCCTGTTCTGGAAAATTGATTGTCGTTTCATAAATCAACTTCTTGTTGCGGTTTGATTATCTACGTTTTAACAAAATAAAAATTGGTTCCACTCACGCACGCATTTAATTAAAAGGCAGACCACTGTGTAGAACGGAAGTAATATTTCATCTCATTCATAAAGTGAATCATATTTGCAGTTCAGAACCAACTTGGAATTAAAATGGAGAGAAGAACCGTTTTTGAAATGTTACTGTTACTGATATTGTCAGTCATCGCTGTTTCATTGGCTCAGGCTCCAAGTAAGAACGATTGATTTAAATATTCTTATTATTTTGATGAACGTGTCAATTAATTTATCTGAATTTGTTTTTAGCCACGACTACAACACCAACTCCAACGACCCCACAGTTAGAAATATTGGGGAATGTGTCCTACGGATCAGACCCACAACAAACTATGGATATTTATCTCCCTCCTGGAAGAAATCTTTCAACAAAGGTCATCATCCTGATCCACGGTGGAGGATGGAGTGGAGGAACCAAAGAAGGCATGAACGGCTGGGTCGCATTCTTTTATTTCGCATTCCAAGCAAGATTTGCCATCGTCAATATCCGCTATCGTTTGGGCACCATTCAAAGTCCTGCTCTGCCGAAACAAATTGAAGACATTGCTCTCGCCATTCAATTCTTGAAGTCCAAACAGATCGAGTATTTGATTAATCCGAATTTCATTGGTTTATTTGGAGTAAGTGCCGGAGCACATCTGTCCATGTTGTATGGCTATGGATTTGACACCGCCAAAGATGTCGGAGTCATTGGCAATCTTGTTGGCCCCGCCGCTCTTCTTGATCCGGCCTACACCGGAAACCGGACTTTTGATCCATTATTCTTCCCTTTGGTTGGAAACAATACTTTTGCTCAGAATCCATACGTATATTACTTTTCGAGTCCGGATTCATATATAACAGCCAATGCACCGAAAACAATTTCATTCTATGGGGATGCCGATCCTTTGATTCCTTCCACTCAAGGAGAAATATTGGAAGATAAACTGGACAAAGTTCGAGTGTACAACAAGTTCTACATTTATCCTGGTGGAAGTCATGCAGTATTCACTCCAGCACAGAATAAACATATGTACAAGAAATTGACTTATTTCTATAATAATTATTTGTAGGACCCAGTGAATGTGGCAGTCTATTTGCGTAGCGTTATATTTCGCAAATATTACCAGTAAAGACAACAACTTAATTATTACCAGTTTTCTGATATTTGTTCGACCATATTTCATGAATTCCGGGCTCATAATAAATTCTTGTGTAGTACATAACTATATCGGATTCGGAGAAAAGTAAAGACTAAAGTGCATGTACTGTCGGGTCCCGGGTGAGAAATCAAAGTCTAAGACTAACGTACAACCTAATACACACGATAGCATGTGCAAAGTGTGTTAATAAAATGTAGGATCGTGTTTCCAGTCACGTAATTCTTCAGTTGACTAGAGCAGTACAGATTTAGTTGCATCTTTCATCGATCGATACGAATAATAACGAGGGAGCTTCTCAACCCCATAATCTAGATTTTCGGATCTTTGACCAATGACCGAACGAAAATTTAAATATACGGAGGCGTGTCACACGCCTCCGTATATTTAAATTTTTAATTAGACACGCCGCGTGTCCCATGAAAAATGAGTTCAACACTTGGTCAATACATATTTTTGACACCTTATTTTTCTGATGCTATCTTACTTGTTAAGGAGAGACTTGATTCGCTTTCAAACTTCTAGAAAACAAAGTCACGTGTGGTCTAAACAAGTAACTGATTTGGGAACTGAAAACACCATCAGTAATCCTGAAGAAATAACAGTTGGTAATTGAAGAAAAATAAATTACATTACTAGACAGTTTTATTTTATCGGGTCGTCCAGTCCCTTCGTACAAATTCTCTCGTGTCCCGTTGAAATTCAATCAAACCCCGCAAGTTAATCCCAGTGACTCTGACGGCGAGTAGTTCAGTTTTATTGCAAAATAAGGTTTCCTTGCAGTATTCTTCCGTCACTCAATCATTACAGAGATGGGAATCAGCTTCCTATTCCTCCAGTTTCTGGCTTCGGCCGTTTGTAAATCTCCGCTTCCACCACAACCGCGGTCCAGCGAACAACTATTAGCCAGTTTATTAACTAATTACAGCGAGTCATTCTCAAAGACACCACCAACTCGTCCAGTCAAAGTCAGTGTTAATTTTTATATTCTGAGCATTGAGTCCGTCAACGAAATGAGAATGGAGTACACAATGCAAATGTACTTCAGGCAAGCCTGGACTGACTCCAGACTCTCGTTTGGGAATACAGGTGAGGAATGCGGTATCGCAATTCTTAGTTGCAGCTTTAAGTTCAGTCAGATTCCCCAGTTCTCTAAATGTTTTGAAGATTTTCTTTTTGAAAATCGTGAAAACCTGAAAGGATCGTTCCGTTTGCCCCCTGATTCATGCGAACTCTGCTGGATTGTTTACCACTTTCAAGGAGAGCATTCCAAAAAGATTTCCTGGGTCTTGAGCTATGAACTTGCAGTAATCTTTCCGGAAGCAAACTGATTGTATCAGTCAAGATTTCCGTAATGTTTGTCGGATTTAAAACATGGTAATTTCACCATCCTGGCCTTTGATAACGCGATAGCTCAGTTATCTTAGCACGAGCTGTTCTAAATCCCTTTTCCCTTCTTTTCTTGTTCGCAAACCCATTTCTGTCTCCAATCGAACACAATAACCAGCGATGGTAGACAGATGAATAATAAGTATAAAGAAGTAATCATTTGCAGCAAGATTGCCCAATGAATCAATATATAAATCCACAAATCTCTGCCAAAATCAACGGAATTTGCCGTAAACAAGTTGCAGTCATGACATCTAATTGAATAACACAGTGACATTGAGCTATCGAACTGATTTTAATGGCAGCAACATACATAACTTTTACGTCACCACTGGAGCGACAAATAGGGGTCGTACATTTTTATGCGTTATAACCTTCACGACAGGTTAATTAACGGCTTTCCTTGCCTTACGTTAACTAGCTTTGTTCTTATATCTCAAACTAACAAAAAAAGTGCTAATTCTCAGTAAAGTGTAAAGTTATCCAATTCTAATTTCTCCTGAATTTTCCACTGTACTACAAATCCTACTCGTATTCCACATGTCCACTCATGTCCAATCACAATACAGATTTGTTCACTCCCTCTCACAAATTGTTGTCTCTCCCTTTCCCAGGTCCAGCTCGCTTCGTTTCCACTCTTTTCCTCCGCATCATCGGCGGCCCAAGCTCACTCGCCTACACAGGTCTCTCCCTCTAAGTCGACGACACCTGGTCTAGATGGAGTCAGATGTTATTGCTAAAACACTAAAACCTTTGCGATAGACTAGATACCTATAGTAAATGTTGTACGTTATCGTATAAATTTTTACTCGTAGTAGCCTTGTAGTAGTTAGAAGTTGAAATAAAGAAAAATTGTATTCTGACCGATTCTGGAAAGCTAAAGTTCCTGGGACGTCGCCAATGCATTATTACTCGAAGCAGCCTGACGTACGGTATGCCAATTTCCTAAAAACGCAAGGACAGTACTTAGAATCAAAAGACTTAAGCCCCCTGACTACTAATAAAACACCCTACCGGCTTTTTGGAGCATTCATCGATAGATAAACGACATTCGTTTGAACGTGTTATTTTGTGAGGATTGTTGCAGAAGCGTAATATTTTACGTAAAATATGTCAAGCGTACACAAAATGGCACAGCACAAGTGCAAAGGTGTCCTACTCTCCACAATATTAGTATTTTGCATATATTTCCTATACTACTTCTTGAAAGATTTGGTATTTGCAATGAATAATACTGAAATGTTTATGCCCCTCATAGATACCCGAATCTCTGGTGGTCAAGAGGTCAACGAGCCGATGTACTTATCTTGGGAATCGATCCGTCATATTTGGACACCAGATTTGTTTTTCCGGAATGAGAAGGTTGGCCATATCCACAACATCATGAAACCGAATCTGTTTATCAAGATTCAGCCAAATGGTGACATTCTTCAGAGTACGCGTATCTCAATCACATTGTCATGTCCAATGAACCTCAGATTCTACCCAATGGATGTTCAGAGTTGTCCTTTGGTCATCGAGAGCTATGGATATACAGCGAATTACATCAACTTGGAATGGAATGACAAACATGGAAAACCAATTCAAGTCAATGAAGATCTTATGATTTCAAACTTTCGTCTCCGTCATGTTATTCACAAAAAGGAATTCATTCGGTTATCGTCTGGAGACTATGCAGTTTTACTCGGAGATTTCATATTTGAGCGAGAGTTCAGTTACTACTTGATTGGGATTTATTTACCATGTGGAATGATTGTTGTGATATCATGGGTGTCATTCTGGCTCGGGGAAGGAGCACTGGATGCCAGAGTCGGATTGGGAATCACGACAATACTCACAATGGTAACGCAAATCTATGTGATTGCTCAAAACGCACCACCGGTCCCATATATTAAAGCGTCGGATGTTTGGACTGGTTGTTGCATGGGATTTGTCGTCATGACCATTCTAGAAGTTTCTATCGTGAGTGTAATGGCGAGAGGAGGACGGAGTCGGTCGTTCGGCAACGTGGGTACTATACGGGAAAATGGATTCAGGATTGCTAGGGTGACAAAATCAAGCCTCAATCGGTTAGACCTGGTGTCATCAGTTCTCTTCCCGTCTGGGTTTCTCTTATTTAATCTTGCATATTGGTCTGCTTATCTTCGTCTTGTCTAGTCACAATATTTAAGTACTGAAGATCGGTAAAAACTATCCTGATAGTAATTCATTTTTATTCTCGTTTCGATATTTAGCATATTTCAAATCTGTGCGCAAAATATACAGAACTTTGAATATTGCGTGGCATATGGCGTGACAACTGGAAGACCACAGACGTCCCAAACTTTCCCACATGCCAATGCTTTGAATAATTTTAATATTTCCTAAACTATATCTACCAAATGTATAAAATAAAGGAACAAGAAAGCAATTAATTTGAACATTTCTTATTGAAATATTTTGAACCGGTTGAACAGAAGGGCACACCAATTTCTACCAATGGTATCTTATGTTAAATAAATTACCCCATCAAAATTGATATACATTATTTGATATCGTCATATTTGTTGTTTGTTTGACGTGTTGGACACCGAAACATTGAGTCAATTTTTGGACATACTGAGGTTTGCCTTCTTTTCGAGTTTAATTCCATGACGAGGATTCTAATGTACCAATTCGGAAGGAAGATAGATCGAAAACGTGCTTTGTGACACCAGACATCAAGGATACCAATTCAGAGTGGTACCATTTGAGATGTCCAACGCACCGGCACACTTCTGCAGACTTATGGACATTGTATTCAGAGGACTCATACCACAGGTGCTTGAAAATTTCACTGATGATACGGTGGTTAAATTCAAAACTATACCTGACATGGTGGACTACCTAAGAAACGTCTTTGAACGGTTGCGTTTGCAAAACCTGAAATTGAAACCTTCCAAATTCAAGTTTCTTTGTGAAGAAATAGATGCTTTGGGGCTCATCACTCGTGTAGAGGGGATTAAACCCGATCCGAGAACATTTGATGGTGTACAGAAGATACCCACACCGGAAAATGTTAAGAGTGTACTGAGTTTCGTGGGATTATGCTAATATTTTAGGCGATTTATACACAAATCCGAAGACAATATAGCCCGAATTAGTGTTCCGCACAGGTCGGATTCACCCTCACCCAATATGTGATCCGATACGATTCGTGATCCAAATGACCATGATCCGATCCGATCCGAAATTTCGTCGGATGGAAATTCGACCATCCGATCCGATCCGTTGGATGGACGGGTCAAGTCGAATTGATCCGAGTTTGAAATATTTTTTTCAATTGAGAATCTCAACAAATTCTGTCGGTATAAATAACAATTATTTTCAAATGCTCGGGTGGTCGTTGGAAACAACACGACATTCCATTATTTGTTGTATTTTTAAATGGAGTACACGGACGCCATTGCCGAATAATTCATCGTCGGCAGGCTTGTCCAGTTTTCCAAATTATAAGATTCACCGAATGAACTCACATTATCTGACTTTACTCTTTATGCATGTTGACAATAGAATCTACTAGAAAATGATAATACAAATGAACGGAGTTTCTTTCTCTATTCTGTCGTGTTTCGACTTACTCTTTCCTGTAGCCGCATTCAACTCTGCCGTGGTTAGGTTTTGGTGCAAGCCCTGCATTTAAATTTATGCAACCCAGAAGTCGGATGATCCGCCTCGATCCGAGACTCCGATCCGATCCGATCCGTCTTTCAGGCGGATCAAAATTTTTCGATACGATCCGATCCATGGCCCGAATGAGTCGGACCCGATCCGATCCCACGCTGAGTCGGACCCGATTCGATCCCACGCTGAGTTGGACCCGATCCGATCCCACGCTGAGTCGGATAAAAAATTCTTGATCCGATCCGATCCGTATCAGAATGGGCATGATCTGATCCGATCCTATATTTTGTCGGATGGAACTTCGACGATCCGGTCTGATCCTATCCGACGGATTGATCCGATCCGATGCGGAACGGTAGCCCAAATACAACGGTTGGTTGTAGATAAAGATAATCAATGTGCACTTAATGCTACATCCCTAATTACAGATGATTCCCGTCTGTAGAGCATTTCTTTCTCATTCCACCCAGTCAATGTAAATTTTTATTATCGAAAATAAAACTACAATTGACTTCACTTGATACACCAGTCCGTAGTACATCAGGTCCCTTTTTCCAAATTTTGAAATTCGAAATTTTAGCGTGTCAAAATTGGATTTCAAAGCGGGACTAATTTTCCTGCGTAGAGGAAGTCCCTCCCATATTTACGCGAATGTGCTCCTCCGCCACTCACTCTATAAGGCATGATGTTGACGTCATTTCATATCAGGGTCAATCAGGCATATACAACGCAGGTACCAAACCCAAAGTCGGGGAATGACCCATGGACTAATGAATGTGTAAAATCGGCCATTTTGTATGACGTCGGTCGAAATGACCAGTGACCCTTGGTGACCCTTGAAGGTCATTTGGGGGTTTATCGTCATTGGCGCCAATATTGATATTGGTCATTATCGTAAGGACTCCGACGTTTGCCAAAAAATAACCGTTTTGATAACACGGGACATCATGACCCCTTGACCTCTGAGGGTCACTCTGCGCTTTTACAGCGCAATTGCCTATAATAAGGTCGCTTACTATAATAAGGACTACTAGATATGCGAAATAAGCAATTTTGAGTTATCTTGGACACGGTGACCCCGTGACCTTTGGTGACCTCTGGAGGATCATACGGGGCTTCTACAGCATATGTAACGCTAAAGTTGGTCAACGGCCAAGGAACTAATACATAGCCGAAAATCCGCCATCTCGGTACACCTTATACGTGTTTCGAATTACGTATTTAAAAAAGCTTTAACATAAGAAATTCACGGCCAATGCACCACCATCGCAATGACGGGATTGGCTAAAACTCAAGGGGTGTGGTTTCATTTTCAAAACGTTTTTAATCGCTTCCGCCCTGGAAAACCAACCAGGTATGATCGGATTATGATACCTGGGAGTGCCTAGAACCATAAACCGGTTTGACCTGTTCGGTTCTGGGCGGCGGGTTCGGCGATATTGAGGTCACAACCCCCCAGGGGAAATTGCAATTTTTTGGAATTTTCGATCAGGAAAAATTTCTAAAATTATCTTCAAACAATTAGAAAAAATACGAGATAGGACACAAATACCCTATCTCTTCGACATTTTGTTGTACACGCGACTAAATATATGATTAGCTAAAAGGTCAACACGAATAAGTCAGAGGTCACTCGAGATTTCGATAAAAAAAATTTGCCAATGGATTTCAAAAATTCATGGCTAAATAATAGGTAACACTCAAGGTGATCGGCCAACCTCAAATTCTGGCCTGGGTGGAATGAGAAAGAAATGCTCTGTAGAAGGAGCCTCGAAGTAATGGTGATCACAGCCCAGATCGGACTGTTGCTGCAGCCTTCTTGACCATGAACACTAAGAACAGGGGCGGCATATGCCATAGATGACGGTTTTGACCTTAGTAGTTCTGGCGGAGGACGGAGAAAATGATTGTGATTCCGGCTCGATCGCTCAAGAAGGGGAGAACAACTTGCAAAGCACCCGCTAAAACAAACTTTAAACTAAATCAATATTTGAAGCGACCGTAATCTCTATGCCAAATGAAATGAATAACTTTCTGCTTTTGCTATACCGATGGTGAACACTGTATTTGGGCAGTTACTTAAACGACGGCAATGTAATCAGAGGAACGTGTCTAGTTTGTTGACTCGTAATTCATCTTCATATTTTTAATCAGCTCATTAAGCAATTCCGTAAATTGCAAAGAAAATAATATTGATTAATTAAACCAACAGAAGTACAAGGGAATCAATTCAACGTCGTAAATCGAATATTTTGACCCGGAAACCCGCTCCTTCAATTACTCTCAGCCAAAAACAACTATTAAGTAGATGCAATATTCCATTAATTCTCTTTTACTTTAAACACTGATTGGACGAGTAAACATAATATTATTAATTAATCAAATAGAATTAATAAAAAAAGAAACTATTAATTCCTTTCCCATTTCTTAAATGTTCGTACTCAAAATATACGTTTAGACAGTCCGAAAATTAACACGACTCTTCAACTCCAGAAACCAATCGGAAATGTTCGGAAGTGCTCCGTTACGTACAGCAGTCCGTCTTACGTAAACCTTATCCACGCGGTTCATTATTTATTGAAATTACTAAACCGACCTCCACGAAACACCTAGTACCAAATACTAAACTATTACCTACTATCAAGCTGCGTACCTAAATTTTGTGGCTGAAGATAGGCAGACCAATACACAAGATTAAACAAGAGAAATCCGGAAGGGAACAAAACGAGTGACACAAGATCTAGTCTGTTTAGGTTAGAATTTGCCATCTTCATAATCCTGAACGAATTTTGCTGGATATTACCCCCCTCACCAATGGATAGGCTCCGTCCTCTTCTCGCCATTACACTCACGATGGAAACTTCTAGAATGGTCATGACAACAAATCCCATGCAACACCCTGTCCAAACATCTGATGCTTTAATATATGGAACTGGTGGTGCAGTTTGGGCGATGACATACATTTGCTTCACCATAGTGAGTATTGTCGTGATGCCCAATCCCACCCTAGCATCCAGTGCACCTTCTCCAAGCCAGAATGACACCCACGAAATCACAACAATCATTCCACATGGTAAATAAATCCCTATCAAGTAGTAACTGAACTCTCGCTCAAATACAAGCTCCCCGAGCAAAACTGCATAGTCTCCAGATGATATTCGGAAGACTTCTTCTTTGTGAACCGCGTGGCGGAGACGAAAGTTTGAAATCATAATGTCTTTCTTGACATAAATGGGTTCCCCGTGGTCTTGGTTCCACTCTAAGTTGATATAATTCATTGTGTACCCATAGGTCTCAATGGCCAAAGGACAACTCTGAACATCCATTGGGTAGAATCTGAGGTTCATTGGACATGACAATGTGATTGAGATACGCGTGCTCTGTAGAATATCTCCATTTGGATGAATTTTGATAAATTGATTGGGTTTCATGATGTTGTGTACATGGCCACTCTTTTCGTTCCGGAAAAATAAATCTGGTGTCCAGATATGACTGATCGACTCCCAGGATAAGTACACCGGTTCGTTGACCTCCTGGTCACCAGATGTTCGGTTATCTTCGAAAGGCATAAATATTTCACTATTATTCATTGAAAATACGAAATTCACTGAAGAAAATATTTACAAAATACTAAAATTCGGGAAAGTTAGCGGAAGCAGAATTTCCTTGCCCTTGTGCTGCAATGTGCTCCAAAAATTTGACATACTTTACAAATGTTGAACAATATGTAATCACAACAAAGATTGAACAAAATCTGCGAAGACTGAATCGATCCAAAAACTTTAATAAATATATAATGTAACGAGACCTTAGTTCTCACCTGTATTCCGAAATGATAGTCTGGAGTCAGTCCACGCTTGCCTGAAGTACATTTGCATTGTGTATTCCATTTTCATTTCATTCACGGACTCAATGCTCAGAATGTAAAAATTAACGCGGACTTTGACCGGACGACTTGGCGGTGTCTTTGTGAATGACTCGTTATAATTAGCCAATAAGTTTGCTAAAATTTGCTCATTTGTACTGACTGATGAAGGGAGGGTAGAATTACTGACGGTAGAAGCGAGAAACTGGAGGAATATGAATATGATCCCCATCTCAGCGTTGATTGACGAATGGAAGTGTATTGTAATAATAATTTATTTTGTAGAGTAGTCGGCGCACCTGATTAAAATTCATCTAGGTTATTGATCAATTCCCGCTGCCATTTAGGATCCGAAAATTGAATTCTAATTCAGACGTAAAGAAAATGTACCAAACAACTCTGTACGTCGCCTCGGTGGAATACCACGCCCAAATTGGAGAAGTACTTAGCTGATTACATATACAAAATTATTCCACGGACAAAGTGTTTGTAGCTGGAAGAAAGTTTTCATATAAAATTTACCACGACTCATCATACTAGATTTATCACTTTATCGATTGGTTTCGTTAGATCCACTATAGCCCATTCTTCCCATCTGTTCTCATACCTTAACCCAAAAGCAATAAATATAAATAATATTATTATCTACATCACCAGATGTTTAAGAGCTTGGGGAGCGGTGGCAGAAATGACTGGAGCACCATTTGTGTCAGTAGTTGGACCCTTGGGAATGAGAGTAATTGAGAATCGTCAAAATTAACATTCATCTCGCTATTGAATCCACATAAATATATCTCAGAAGTCGCACATTAAGTTTATTAAATTTTATTGAGCATGTGCGTTGCATACTTACATGCAAAGTAGCAAATACCTTAAGAATAGTTCGAATCAATCAAGCCACCAAACTCTGGCAAACCTTTGGTATCTATAAACTATTGGTGCATTAATCCAGTATTCATTACTTTATTGGGAGTAAGCGGCTTGGCATACCTATAGGGCTGTGATATGGTTATGGTAGGTACCGGATAATTGTGCATCTATATTCGACTTCCACAAAGGTGACGTGCAACCCACGATTTATATGCCTCTTTAAAAGTTTCGAATTTTGCTTGAAGTTTCTATTTGAAAACAATCTTAGAATTGTAAAAATATTCCTCTTCCAAAAATATTAAAATAGGTAAGTGGTAACATTAAGAGTATACACAATCATACAAATGATTCTTTGCGAATTGAAGATGTGAGCAAGGATGAATCAGTTATACTTCACGTAGTAGAAAATACGAAAACCTACCAATACCAACATTTTCAGACAACACATTGCTGCAACAAAGTTGGAATTGGACTTTAGGAAAGTGTTTCAAGCGAAGAATCTAAATCATTCCTTGATGTCACACCAATATATTCGACAATTGTTTGTAGATTACGTGTAATGCAAATTTTTCGGTTTCTGGCCCCGCATCTGGTGCTTTACAATACTAGATAACCGAACCGAATTATATTTATTGCTTATGGGTTGAGGTATTACAAGAACAGATGGGAAAACTGGGCTGAAATGGATCTGATCTGATGAAGTTAATCTGTGAGTTGTAAAGATAAAGTGATCTCTATACGAGAACTCTCTTCCAGCTACAAACAATTTGTCCGTGGAATTGTTCCGTCTAGTTGAGTTCTACTATTCAAGGGCAAATGTTGGGCGTGGTATTCTACACACTTTTCGTACATTCTGTTAATATTTGAATATAGTTTCAATTTCCGGATGCTAATTATTGCGGATACTGATCATTAGCCGATACAAAAATTAGTGAAAGACTCCGCAGAATAGATTACCTTATTTACAACAACTTACATCGCTCATTCATTGTCGAGATGGAGATCATTTTCACATTCCTCAAGTTTCTGGCGTTTGCCTTCTGTGATTCTAGCCTCCATCTGTCAGCCACCACCAGTGAACAAATGTTTGCCAAATTATTAACTAATTCCAGTGAGTCATTCACAAAGACACCGCCAAGTCGTCCAGTCAAAGTTGGTGTTAATTTTTACATTCTGAGCATTGAGTCCGTCAACGAAATGAAAATGGAATACACCTTGCAAATGTACTTCAGACAAGCGTGGACTGACTCCAGACTCTCATTTGGGGATATAGGTGAAGAGCATAACATTTTTTCAATGATCGACAATAGATTAAAATCTTACTTCAAACCCAAATAGCAAATTTTCAAAAAATATGTCAAGTATGTTATAATTCGGTCAATTAATATTGTTAAAATATTTGTCCTTGTAAGATATACAAAGCCCTGGTGGTCAGGAGGTCAACGAACCGCTGTACTTATCGTGGGAGTCCATCGGTCACATCTGGACACCAGATCTGTTTTTCCGGAACGAAAAGATTGGTCATGTCCACAACATTATGAAACCTAATGTATTCATCAAAATTCAACCTAATGGAGACGTTCATCAGAGCACACGTATCTCAATCACACTCTCATGTCCAATGAACCTCAGATTCTACCCCATGGATATTCAAACTTGTCCTTTGGTCATTGAGAGCTATGGTTATACAACGAATTATATAAACTTGGAATGGAATGACAAACATGGGAAACCAATTCATGTTAAGGAAGACATCATGATTTCGAACTTTCGTCTGCGTCACGTGGTTCACAAGGAAGAATTTATACGACTACCGACGGGAGATTATGCAGTTTTACTCGGGGATTTCATATTTGAGCGAGAGTTCAGTTACTACTTGATTGGGATTTATTTACCATGTGGAATGATTGTTGTGATATCGTGGGTTTCATTCTGGCTTGGAGAGGGGGCACTGGATGCAAGAGTGGCATTAGGCATCACAACAATACTCACCATGGTGACGCAAATCTACGGAATTGCGCAAACTTCACCGCCGGTACCATATATTAAAGCATTGGATGTTTGGACTGGTTGTTGCATGGGATTTGTTGTCATGACCATTCTAGAAGTTTCCATCGTGAGTGTAATGGCGAGAGGAGGGCAGAGTCGATCCTTCGGCGACGTGGGCATTGTACGGGAAAATGGATTCAGGATTGCGAGGATAACAAATTCAAGCCTTAATCGGTTAGACTTGGTGTCATTGGTTCTCTTCCCTTCTGGGTTTCTTTTGTTTAATCTTGCGTATTGGACAGCTTATCTTCAGTCACAAAATTTAAGTGCGGAAGCCCGATAACAACTATCATGATATTATTATATTGTACCATTTATATCTGGTCATAATCTACTAGATTTTTAAATATCCAATTCCAGTTAAAATCTTGAGCACAATATGCAAAAAGAGATAGCCGCGGATGCATGGGATAATCCCCCCGGTGCGATTCGCCTCAAATTTTGCACAGTTGTAGGTCTTGACCTATATTGAACGAATGGCTGAAGACGTTTACCCTTAAAAACCCCCGGGGGGCGCCCGGCCAAAGTTGGGTGTGTAGTACCCTCTTAAGCGAAAAAATTACCTCTACAATAGTTGTTCCAGTTGTTGAAATTAACAACTTTTCCCTTTCGCATTTTTCTGTGCGGTCAAAGATGGAGGTCCATCTTCCCGGTTTCCAATGCACCGGCGGCGATCTCCTTTGGAAATTACTCTTGCTGTTGTTCAAATTCGTTTTACAATAGTTGTTATGTCAAAATTAAATTACCAATTTTCTGCAACCAGAAAGGTTTTTGGTAAAAAAGTGATTCGGTGTGTCTGGTGGCCAACATTACCCCTGATAGCATTGAAATTAAGAAAAATGGAACAATTAATTTTACTAATCCTTCTTGTTCGTCAGCTTCACATTTCGCCTACCCTCATAGACGTTACAGCAATGAATTTGGCTACATCATTCAGGAACACTCTGCTCTGATTTTGATATTCCGGAATTTCCGAAATGTTTAGTTACAATACTTGTATTCACTTTCACTTGATCCATGCGACGTCCAACTCCCTCCATCAGTGAATTCCCGTTTTTAAAGTCGACGATAGTTTTCTTCGGATTCAATTCAATTCAACACTTCGTTTATTCCACAAAGTATTCCTTTTTATAACAATGTTACGCATAATTGGTGAGAAATAAAGTACAATTTTGTCCCATTAGTCACATTTGTTGGCAGTTTCCATATTTGCTTTCTTAGTACCGTCACAACTTAACAGAACCGACCAGATAATTAAGCATAACTTACCAGATAAATTGTTTTCATTGATACATTACACGGTCAAAATTTGGACTTACGGCGTGTTAGCGTCAACCCAATTTTGTATACCTTCAGTTTCACGTTACCATTATAACCTTAAATTTTGGTAAGAAATGGCACATGAGCAAAATGCTGTTCCAGTAATAGTTTATGGGAAGACATCCCATATTTCGACTCAATGAAGTCTTCCTGGACGCTGACACAAAAGCTGAAAATGTTCAGCCTATTAGTATCAGTCTAATCGCTTTCTTCAATCCAAGGCCAGGAATGTTGGAGTAAAATTCGTATACCGGATGGATACACAACAGGTTTGATTTTTTCCACTTAGATAGAATATCCAATTCGGTTTTGTCAAACTGGAATTTTCCCCATGAAATTGATCAGATTCATTGAGAGTCCATTTACTTCAGCTTCAACGGCCACAATAAAAGACGATCCAATTGAGAAGTCACATGAGCATAATCGAACTGAATCCTAATTTTGGCTATTTCTATTTCATTTTTTCCAAAGGACAAGGGAATAAAAAAATCCCTCCCCTGTGAGATTTCGCTCAAAAGTTGTACAGGGGGTCTCGAGGGGGTGCTGATGAAAAGTGAAACTGAGTTTGGTGGGGCAGCCCCCGGTTGACCTATGGAGGTCACCACTGGTCAAGTTATGATGTCCTTATCACATCAGTCGAGAAGGGTGTCGTTAGCAAGAGGAGGCAAAGGGGAACATTCCGACACAATTTTAGCATTCTGTGGTGACCCCAGTGACCTCCAAAGGTCATCAAAGGTCAAGTTATGATGTTCTCATATCATCGGTCGAGTAGGGTGTCGTTAGCAAGAGGAGGCAAAGGGGAACATTCCGACACAATTTTAGCATTCTGTGGTGACCCCAGTGACCTCCAGAGGTCACCAAAGGACAAATTATGATGCCCGTATAACATGGGTCGAGCGGGGTGTAAAGAGGAGGTTGAGGGGAACATCCCTGTAGAATCTTAACATTCTACGGTGACCCCGGTGACCTGGTGACTGGGGTCACCGCAGAATGTTCAAATTGTGTCGGAATGTTCCCCTCTGCCTCCTCTTGCTAGATTCTCCTGAATTGTAAACATTGATCTTCAATCTTGTTCAGTAGCTTCGTTTTAAGCCTACTTCCTTCAAATTTGGATGAACCGTTCAGCAGTTGCATCAAATTAAATAGTGATGGATAATTGAGACACACCCTGTACATCTTATTTCAGTCATTTACTTTAATTATTTGCTCATTTAATATCTTTTTTTATAAGAATACCGCAGGATGGGCACGGCAAAAGACCCCCTGTCAGCTTTGGCTCACCTTTGGATATGTTGTAGCTCTTGACCTCCTGAACAATGTTTCTACAGGTCCCAACACGAAAGGTCAACTCTGGTGACCTTCAGAGGTCACCAAAGTTTGACCTCTGGTTCCCCGATAACCTCAAAAATGACCCCTATAAAAGTTGTTCCACTCATTGCGACAAGCAACTTTTTCCTCTATCATTTTTATCTGCGGTCAACCCCCGACGTCACAGGTCAATCTGTAGAATCAAGACAGTAATTAAGTTGACATTGATCTGTGACCTCCGGGGTTGACTGCAGAGAAGAATTATAGAGGAAAAAGTTGCTTGTCTCAATGAGTGGAACAACTTTTGTAGGGGTCATTTTTGAGGTTATCGGGGAACCAGAGGTCAAACTTTCGTGACCTCTGAAGGTCACCAGAGTTGACCTTTCGTGTTGGGACCTGTACAAACATTGTTCAGGAGGTCAAGAGCTACAACATATCCAAAGATGAGCCAAAGCTGACAGGGGGTCTTTTGCCGTGCCCTTCCTGCGATATTCTTTAGTATTATTGATATAATTATATGACATCTTAGCATCTCTCACATATTGTACCCTCGACGCAAAATTGAATTGCTTCGAAATCGACGAAAAGTCGTCCTCCACCGAACGTCCAATACAGACAATGTTGACCATTACCAGACTTGGGCCAATTACGTTGAAAATGTAATTAATTACAAATTACAAATTACAAATTACAGTCTACTTTTGGAAGTATTTCGACTACAATTACAAATTACATGCAAAATTATTGATGTAATTAATTACAATTACAATTACGTAATCGGAATTGGATTTTCAATTACAATTCAAATTACAATTCAAATTACAATTTCGAATATATCTTTTCTTGTGTTTTTTTCAGCACTAAAATCGCATTTTCTCTTTCACTATTCAAAACTTCATTCAATCTTTACTAGTCAACAAATGTAATCAAGAAAAAAGTAATTTCAATTACAAATTACAATTACAATTACAGACATCTTCCAATAATTAATTACAATTACAATTACGTAATTGTAATTGTATTTTGTAATTGAAATTAAAATTACCAATGTAATTGACCCATGTCAGACCATTACATGCATTTCTTAATTAAAGCATGAGGCTGCCTTCGATACTTACGTTTTGTATAAAGTACCCCCTTGGGCAGTCTAATCAGTGGAAGTGTTATTCAAATTTTTAGACTTGATACTGAAAATCAATATAATGTATTTTATTAACACCGGCGTGTTTAACCTGCAACATTATTAAAAAATAGAAAGCGTTCTTACTCAAGTGTCATACGGATTTCCAAGAAAAAATTCCAGTGGGGGCGCTACTTTATGAATTGGTATCCAACCCTTGGAATTCACGCTAAGGAATTACTCAGTTTTCACTCAGTGATCGCTTTACTTCGACTATACCCGTTACATTTTGAAACTCGTCACTGAAAATCAAAGGAATGTATTTTATTGATTCCGGTGTGTTAAATCAGCAACCTAATTCAAGCACAAGTGATTACATACGTTTTAGACGGATTTCGAAGAGTAAATCCAAGTGGGGTCGCTGCTTCATGAATTGGTATCCAACCCTCCGAATTCGTCTTGAGTACTGAGAACCCAGTTTTCACTCAGTGATCTTGACTATACCAATCACATTTTGGAACTCGACACTGAAAAAATATGTATTTTAGTAATTCCGATGTTTTAAATTAGCAACTTAATTGAAGGACAAAAAGTGTGATTACTTACTTTTTAGCTAGATTTTGAAGAATAAATCCTAGCTGGGTTGCTATTTCCACTATATAATATAAAATATACAATAATATAATATATTATATAATATCCGTTATGTATATAACACTATTCCGACAAAAAGAGCACGCTGAAAATGTATAGTAAAATTAACTTGCCTTAAAATACATGGGGAAAATGGATTTTGACTGCCATTCCTAATTCCTACATCCTGAATGAGCCTTCTGCTTAGAGTAATTTGTCGAATTGTTGTACTTGGGAGTTGCCTTGGGGTCCGTGGCGAAGACACTCAGGAGATCACGGTACAATTTCGCTGTCATGTCAATATCCTGTGAAACATTCATTTCAACATTATATATTTCCGATCAAAATTTTGAGAAAAATATTATTTTAAATTTAGAAAAATGTAATGGATATGACGGGCACCTCTCAAAATTAACACAAAATGAAAGATGAACAATTTAGTATGTTTTGACCGTTATTTTTCAACTTTCACAGATGGGACCTCAGATACAACTTTGGCCGAGATATGCGAAGAAAAAGTACCCCATTTTTACAGACAATTTTTAACTTTTTTTTAAGTCAGGGAATCCTAAATCCTGTGAAAAGAGTGTAACGGGCCTAGGTGAAACTGTTATGCCATGTGGTTCCCCTGTCAGACCTTCGGATCTGATCCGTTATGGACTAGGCGTTTTGACAACAGTGAAAGCTGATATTCTTAACCTTATTAGAAGTTCAGAATATTTCCCGCCCTCGGTAGCCCAATCAGGGAGAGGGTGGTCGGACAAAAACGGGATACGCATTTTGAAGAGAATTCTATATTGGATCCAAGAAGTTATGCGCTTGAAAATGTGGCAGAGCCGACGAGCGTGTAATTAAAAACCAGCACGAAAACACCTCCAAACGTTGGATTCTCTTGACAAAAACATGACCCACATAATTCTTTCATGAAAACCAGTAGACGCCATATTTTCCTGTAATCTATCCCATTTTTGAAATTTTGTCTTTTTGGAGAAACTTGATTTTGGCACTGAAAATATGATTCTCATTCCCTTTGAAATGCCTTGCCGGTGAAAAATCAACTTTCATTATCCAAATTCTCAATAATGGTAACGGAAAGGACCGCTTCTCAGTGAAAGTCATATGACCCACACAGGATACATGAACAGAATTGTAGAAAAATTGCTGAACTCAATTCCTGCACTCTGATTGTGCGCGATCTGGTAGAAACATTGAATTTCTAGTAGTTTTCTCAAAAATGCGTGAACACCGACAGACGCAAACCAAAAAATTCTCCATTTTATCTAAATATTGTCAGAATTTAAAAAAATGACTCACCTGGTGCAGTATTTCAACAATCTGTACTACATTGTAAAATGCTTGGATTGCCTGATTGCCTCTCGCTCATTCACTTTTTCTCCCTAATTACGTAATACATCGTTTTCCATGTCAATCTCAGAAACTGCAAAGGATCAGCAACAGTAACTCCTATGAAGTTGTGAAAATTTTCTATGTAATCAAATAATGCCTAGATGAAAAATACCTGTGTGAGTTCAATTCTACCTAAAAGAGTTCGTGGTACTGAATGACTTCCTCTTTTCCACCTAACAGCCATATTCCGTATCGAGTAAAGTTTTTCGCTGTTTGCATTCTGATCCATCAGTTAATGATAATTCATGGAGATTAATAAAATATTCAAACAAATCAGATAAATAAGACAATGATCGTAATCGGAACAGGCCAATACAAATGTCAAAATCATTGCACTTGTTGCCCAGAATTCAAGGCCAGAATTAATTTGATATTGTTCTTTAATCTGAATTAGAATTTTAAATTACTTACTTTATCGATCCTTACGAGCCAAGCGCTTTACGGGAAGATGCGGCTACTTACTGCTTACCTAGTAATTCGGAATGCTGAATTGATGATGACAGTTTTGGACTTCGAGTCGGAAGGAAATATGTTATCCCGTATCGGCTGTGCCACGGAAGCACGATCGAAGGGAAGCTCTTCCATCCCATCTTTCTCATCCTCTCTTCTTTCATCATTTGAGATACTTAATTTTTCACTTTGTCAACCTCAATATTTGGCAACAAATCAAAGAACGACTGACTTTATTTTCCGTTTGTTTAAAAAACATATGGTTAATAGTTCCAACAAAAAATGAAGTCACGTGGTGCAGTCTTTCAACAATTCGCAGTGCATTGTAAAATATTTGGATTACGTATTACTGATGATTGGTCGGTTGTGTATTCATGACAAAAGGCGAGTGGAATGTATTAATCAAGAACTGGGCAGTCTCGTTTATATTTTAGTCCACGTGATTTTTCCGTCCTTATCAATCTCGGGAATGTCCTAGAAACTTATGTAAACAATTTTGAATTAAGAAATGCGTGAATAAAAATAAATACCTGCGTTGGTAAGAATTCCACGTTAAAGAGTATGATGCTGAACGCCTCCTGCGCACTCTATAAATCAAATAGTAAATACTCCACAATGAGTAAAACTCTTCCCCGCTGGTCTGATCCACCTCTTAATATTAATATCTAATCCACAGATTCATCATAAAATATATTCAATTAAGACAATTCAAAACAAGGCAATCGCAAATGTCAAAATCATTGCAATCATTGCTCAAAATGCGAGGCCGAAATTAACCTTATCTTGTTCTTGCAACGTGAATTAGAATATTAAATTGTTTACCTTTAGTGTATGAAATCTGCCAGTCCCTTTTTGCCAAGCCAAACAATCAAATAATAATATTATCATGAACTGTACGAGAGAATTGTCTAGTGTGGCCTATTGACGTTGTGTTTCAAAACGTCCATGTCCAGCACTTCTTCCTAACCTAATAAAATCTAAATGAAGACTAGGGCAATTTATGAGCAACTCAGC
>JAQFYE010000768.1:0-29828 GCA_034694305.1 Protaphorura glebata | reverse complement strand
TAAATCCAAGTGGATGAAATTGTGCTGGTAAGATGTCGTAAAAACACATTCGCATTACTTATTGAACCACCCTCGTATATCGAGGAGGTAGAGGCTTTGAGGGAAGGGAACAAAATCGAATGAAACTATTTCTTTTCAATATTGATAAACATGACGTCAACGTCACTTTATTCCCCTGCAGAGACTCGAATGCACAAAAACAAAGCAAGTTTTCGTGTATTACATTTCATTTTCAAGCTTTTTATAGACTGACTGGAATGGAATTGCAACTTGCAAGGTGATCCAACATCCAAGTTTAAATTGGTCAATGAACTATGGACTCCTCTTTAGTCGAAACTAGTTCCAGAAATATTATTCTGGAACTAAGGAGGAAACTGACAGGGGATGCACCTGACCTTGACCCGACTCCCAATATTCTGAATAGATTGACATCTAATGGGGCGTCCACAATATTTTCGTGCACAAATGAAGTACTTTTTTTTTCGCTTATCGTCGAAAATTTGATCAAAGAACTTCCTGAGGTTCCTGTGAAAGCTGAAAAATCATGGGTCAAATCACATGCTGTTTACGCGGGTTTTTCATTTCACGCCTTTGTTGATGTTTCCATTATGCAGAATTTTTTTTGAAAATTCGAAATAATTTCTTCCGTCTAGATTTTGATAGGATATACCAAAGAACTAAGGAAACTCAGAATCTTGACAGAAATAATTATTTTGAATTTTATCGAAGTTTTCTGTAGTGCGAGTAATAACCTTTCAATATTGACGTGAAATGAAAAATGAATAATGAAAAATTTGGTATGCGTTTTAATCCATGATTTTTCATTTGTGCACGAAAATATTGTTCAAACCCCACTCAGAGGATTTATTAAGAGAATTAGGTACTGGGTTCTCGTATACAGGTTGGGTGTATCCCTTGTGAGACTTTTGGGGTTTATTCCGAAGACTAAGACTGAGATAATGACGGCTTTCAATTTCTAGGACAAAAAGCTGATTTTACCTTTTCCCTTTATACATATGTTAACAACGTTATTATAATTGCTTATTTCGAAAGACTGATGCATTGTTTCAGTGTTTCAAGTTTCAGCACTACAATGTCATATCCACAAAGACAACGTCGTTATACTTCGGCAAACGGTCAAACCCTTCTGAGTTGGTGCATCTGCTAATTTGGTCACATGTACTCATGAATGACTTGTTTCGAGTAAGTACATTTGTACATTCATATGCAATGAAATGCATACACGGAATCAAAATATGTTAAGAATCACAAAAAAATTTGATCATGGAACCACCTCAAACTCAAACCAACCCTGATTTAATTTTCCGTGTTTTCAATGACGCTCGTTCAGAATTCGGGCCCCAAGGGCTCTTCCCATTCAAATACATTTCTGTAGACTTGTCGGCGTTCTAGAAAATATACGTTCACATAAAAAGGAAGGCTAGGAAGGAATAGGGAGTAAAAGCACCGTACATCAGTCATCCTGATCGTAGTTGCCTGAGAAGTATCTCACTCAACCCTTAAACAGTTCCTACTGGTTATTATCTATTAACTTACGATTACAAGATTAGAGCGAAACATTAGACGAGACCTGATTTTATTACCTTGGCCCCCATCCATACTACATATTATAACTTATATTTCCGAATGAACACACCTAGTATGCTCAACGCTTCGCTCAATTTGATTATTGAGCCATGCAATCCAAATCCAAGCTTCCCAAAAATGAATCAATGCATCATTCTCCGCTCCGCTCAAACTTTTTGGACAGGACCGAAATACCTACTCGTACTCGAAGTATTAGTACTAGTACTGGACAGACAGGATCAATGAAGTTGGAAAAGTAAAGAGGGGGTGCATTAAAGTTTTTGTTTTTTCTCTTCCTCCAAAGGGTGATCTAGTAGTCCTGGCCGTCGCATAGTAGCCATAGCCATGGCCATGGTAGTAGCGGTAGTAGCAGTAGTAATAGTAGTAACGGAACGAAGGAGAGTATGAGAGAATGGAATAGAATAGAATTTATAGAGTCGATATTTGAGAGAAGAGGACGGGAGAGTACAAAAGACTCCGGGTAGTTTTGTGAGGCTCATGTTGGCGGGGCCTGTGCCAATCTATCCACTAGTATAAAACCCGGGTTTCGGGTAGTATATGTACATGTGTCTGTGTATGTATATGTGTATATGTACACAGAAAGAATCCGGTTTGTGTCGGCGGTCGATCCCCGCTTTACTGACTCAAACTACCCGGGAAGTCGTCGTCGTCGTCATCGTCATCGTTCTGTACGTAGTAAAGGAGAGAAAACTTGCTTTGGAGGGAGGGGAGGGAAGAGGGGGAAAACTCAGAGAGCGATATTCGGGAGGACTAAACTATGCGGAGAATGTCCAATTAGTGCATGTACCGACGAAACTCCACTCTCTCTCTAACTCTCCTAGCTACCAAAAGGTACGATACGTTCTAAACAGATAAAGAAAAAAATGGAGTAGGAACGAGACAAGATATGTGTTTTCCGTTGTTCTAGGCATGGCGTTCAGTTCCGATTGCCGAAATGTAAAGCCAAGCAAACCTTAGTCAGTCGTCATGGACCAAAATGAGCGAAATAGATATGGATCTCTCTCTACGTGAAAAGGACAAAGTAGAATGGTAAGACTGGTTCCGTTGGCCTTACTACTCTCGTACTCTCACTCTCTAACTCTCCTATGATCATCAGATGAGCTCTGTTCCAGGAAAACGTAGCCGTTTTTGGCTCTTCGTTCTATCCTCAACCTCATCCAACTCATCCTCCCGCTTGGTCTGCTCTTTGGTCTTGGTCTGCTCTCCTGTGCCGGGCCAGGATCCAGAAAAGAGAAACCAAACTGGAGTCTCAAAAAGTGCACTCCTCGCCTCCCCAGTCTCTTCATTTTACTCTTTTCTACCTCCTCAACTCTCCTTTACTTCCTTTACTACCTCTACCTCGGAACAGTTGAGTTCACAAGACTCTCCCGGACTGGATTATTATTGAACTTGTCGACTCAACTTGTCTCTGCCTCTCCTCCCTTCATCTCCATTTTCTTACTATATCCGACACCAAAAAACTATTCATCTCCCTTTCAACTCAAGAGAGAAAACTGAATCTTCTTCTATCCAATTCCCGCCTTCTCAACTCTGAAACCTCATCTCAAACCAACACAACACAAATTGCTCAACCCCTCTTTTTTGATTACTTCGTGACATGTCCTTGCTCCGACGACGACACTACTTTGCAATAATTTTCAATCCCTCTCTATTGAATGGGAAATCAACCTCAGCTCCAACATGCACGTTGTTACATACATAGGGTCCACTTATAAGATCTAAAAGGTTTAAGTGAGCATTCTCACTCAACTGATTTGTTCAACGCAATTCCCTTTATACCAAGGAAGGAGCGAGTGGATCATTTGAGACAATCAAAGCATCACCCAGACACGACAATACTAGTAATTTCTCCAAAACTTATGTGTGGGTGATGCCAGGACTCTGTTAGTTAATTCAATTTTAAATCTACATCCATTTGATTTCATACATTATTTCAAACAGAAAGTTATTGTCAACATTATTCTCCTAATATGCATTGGGATGGATTAATTATTTTCAGATTACAGACTTTTTCATGGAACGGACAGTTATAAATATGCGGGAAACTATTTTCGCACGACAGATCGATCCAATAATTGCACACTGGAATTGTGCATACCTTAAATGACCTAATATAGCACCCGAGTTCTATTCATTCAAGTGGGTTCAGAGGTCAAAGACTTTCACAACTTTCTCCATTAGGTTACATGTAGAAAGCTGGAGAAAGACCCGCGTTCTATTTGAGTTTAAGCCCCGCGCTGTATACAGCATCAGCGGTCTCTAAGGTCATTTACGGTATTAGCAATGCATACTAATGATACAAGAAGATATCCAAATTAAGTTGTTCAAAGGCAACCACTGACTGCTAAACCACTCTCGGAATTGGCTTGTCAGAGGCAGGTACTATGATAGTAGATAGTCTGCATACGCTTCTTTCTATATAGCTTTTTTATCACGTTAATTAGTTGTAAATTCTTTAAGTACTAAGTTGCAGATTATGTACCTATCTACTAGGTCTAGGTTATTATTTGGCTAATTATCGGTCAGTTTCACTCATTGATGAATCAATGTTTGGCATTGTTATGAAGACTGTTATTGATGACATAAATTGAATAAACCAAACCAAATAGTAGTAAGACTAGGTTGGCAGTAAACCGAAGTGACAGCGCGATTTTTGGTATCCCCTCCTCAAGGATAAGAAATATATGGTTTCTTGCTAAACCAGCACCGAATATTCGAGTATCGAATTCTTCCCGGTAGTTTCATCCAGGCAGTCGTCCCATGTTAAACACTTTACTATGAGCTTCGAATCTGGAATACCAGAAGATGGTAGTACAAATGCCTTATATGTATTTATCGCATAGTTAATGATCCTCAGGTGAGCTTGTGGGGATATTCAGAAGAAGTATTTAAGATTGACTCTGACTCGTATGAAAACAATAAATTTTTTAATTAATCCTCAGTCAGTGTTTCTTGCATAACCTTAAACGTTTCGGAACGCCCTGACTCAAAATAAAACCACACGTGGATTGCACAGAAAATTAAAATCGAACACTTAGCTTCGCTTTCACTTCAACCAGTTTTCCTCTCCAGTTTTAATTTATGTAATCTGGTGTAAGTGGGAAGGGCGGAAATTAATTTTTGTCATTTTGTTCATTAAAATATATAAACTTAATTCTTATATTTACTGAAAATGTATCGAACCTATCTTAACTGCAAAGAAAACCCATGAACAAAATTTCGTGATTTGTATAGGTTACTGCCATTCAAATCAATTCAATAGCACACCATCACAATGTGTTATTCAAATAATGTGATTGATCATAACATAATTTCACATAACTCAGAAAATTGAAAACAAGAGGGGCTCCCTATTTGACTCTCCTCTGTCTTACGTAAAAGAATACGGATGATTTCGTTTTTGAAGTATATTTTTATTGCTCCTTCCAGATAACAAATTTTTATTGTCACACTTAATGCGTGTTATTTCCTATTTGTTCCTAAATTTCCTATTTGCGGCGTGAAATAATGGTGCGACTGATGTGTTATAGAGAAGCAAATTATCAAGCTGATTCTAATTCAATTAAAATTATATTATTAGTTTGAACTTTCTGAGACTCAAAAACCCTGCAGGACAAGTATCCACTCATAGCGATATAAGTTTTATCGATTAATTTCAGACGAGACTTCCAAATACCTGGAAATAAAATACTGTCCGTGACTCCACGCGGACCAGATACAGGTCAACCGCATCCAAGGGAGATGATAGTAATACTACTTGCACAATAAGACCAAAATTATGGAAATCTATCACCTACATATTTCACAACTAGTGTTCTTACCTGAAAATACTGTAATGTTAGTGCAACGAATACAAAAATGAAACTAAAACACCTCTGACCATAACATTATAACATAATAATCAAAGTGATTGGTGAGAGTGAACCAGTTGTGAGTAGCATTAACATCCGAATTTGTGTGCACTCGCCAACAAAGTAGAAAAAATGCTTTCACTTACCATACATCTTTCCCTCATCAGATAAAATTATTTTTCTTCGACCACAAGGAGGGTAAATGGCCAAAGCCTCCTGAAAGCTTTGCTCGATGTCTGGACTCCAAACTCCTTCCGCATCTGATGATGACAAATCTTTGTCGTCCTATTAAATTTATTCCATTTCAAATTTGTTGTGCCGACTTTCACCACAGCTCTTTAAAATGCATTTCGGAACATCGTTTCATTATCGTTGCTGATGTTTATAATTACAGGATATATGTAGCAAAGTTTACAAAGGTGGAGTCTAATTTGTCTAATTATCGAAATCAAGGTTTGATTTTGATATACTCGCAGTCGGCTAATGCAAATGGTAAATTTGGCGACCTGATGAACCACATGTCCCATTTCCCAGGGTCCACTTTTATTATTGACACTCAAAAATCCTACATTGTTTCCCATGGCGTATATCAGTACTAATCGCAACGACAATGCTACTAATCGTTTCGTTACTCGTAACTGACCCATGCAAAACCTGTGTAAGTCAGTCTAACATGATGAAAATGAGAGTATTGCACATGTAACTAAAAATATGATACAAAAATTCAAACTTACGTCACTGACATCGAGACTTCGGTCACTCCCCGCTCCATTTGTGTCAGGAGCGGGGATGGAATTTGGAGTCCAAGGCGAAGACAGTTTGGTGTTTTTAAAAAAGCAAGTCCCTTCCAGGATCTAAAGATTCAAAAACAAATACAAATACAGGTGTATAATATTTTCCATACACAATATGAGAACTTCTAACTGGCATTGGCATTAAAATTAACGTATAAATAAAGTACTATATGAAAGCCATGCGCCACTCACTGATAATTCTAAACCACAATGATGATAGGTACTAAATGTGTGTTCTAAAAGAATTGACACCTGACTGGTCGAAACAGAAAAAGGTAAAAGTGAAGTTCAGGACGACTGATAGTAACTAAATTTTGGGTGACGACGAGTTTTCGAGTCTTGAGCACGATTTAATTTATTAGAAACAGAAGAACACTGAATGGAAGACGAATTTTCTGCAGACATAATTGATGAAAAAAACATATTTACCATTCTTTTAAAATATTTCGAGTTATACTGTTCCCCCTGGGGAGGTTTAGTTTAACACCCCAAAAATATTACAACTTGATTCCTATAAAAAGTTCCGAGTAGCGAAGTGAGGTAAGTGTCCTTACTGAATGGCAAATAGACTACAAATAAATCTGATGTCTTCGTTTCGCCGCGTACTACATACGCAAAACCATTACTTGCCGGGAGTCAAGAAATTGAATCCGGGGTTTTGGAAAGAAATCACGTTTAAATATTTTTGGGTTCCAGTCAACGAGACGACTACCGACCGACCTTCGATTCTTTTACTCACTCCTTCAACAACCCGTAAACTAAAACATAAATACAACGCAGGTTTTCCACCTGCCGTACTCTCAGAGAAGAGATTAATGTAATTTCTACGAGATCTTTGGAGTAAAAGTTTGTAAAGGTAGAGGTAGACTTGAGAGAGACTTCTTCAAGTCATTTTAAGCAGCCAAGTCAGTCTGAGGGGACCAGCAGGCAGCCAGTCAGGTAGAAGTAGTCAGTTCTTCCACGTTTATTTTTTCCTCCCACACATAATAATGGACAGAAGCATCCCAATCCTAAATCCCGTACCCTGCCCTGAAGGCCCGTCCAGATACCAAAGCCAGCCTGGATTTTGGTCCTGGGCCTGGATGGACAAAACGGACAAGACAAGCTGAACGTGAGCCAGAGGATTCTTCTTCTATTGGTTCAACGAGAGAGAAGATGCTCAAGTCTAGCTAAAGTTAAGTCTTCTTGAAGGGCAAAAAAACAAGTGCTTGGTCTGCTGATATTAAAGAAAAAAGAGGTAGGGATTGGTCTGGAGGATGCAAGGTGCTTATAAAGAAACAGATAGAAGTTTAGAGCTCCTAATGTTAAAGAAGAAAAAGTCATCTTCTTGAGTCAGTCAGTCAGTGTCTCAAGAACTGGTCAGATCCGAGTCAGAGTGACCATGATGACCAATACTACAGACCATGACCACAATAAAAGATACTACGTGAACAGAGATAGAATATCGGGCGGTCCAGAAAATGCGTGCGAGGTACGACCTTGAGCAATTGAAGATGTGGAAATGCACGTTAACTAATACTAAAGTCCCTATGCACTCAATGTTCAACAGGTGCAAAAAAAATTGTCTCCAAGAAATTATCCTCGTGCCTGGAAAATCTGCCAAGCCCAAAAAATCTTCTCGGAACTAGTATCCTTTTCCTCATTATTTTTCGAACTACATTTCTAAAATGGTTGTTACTTACTTCTAAATAACAAAAGTTAAATTTTCTTCTCCGCACCTGGTTTGGATGTTCGAACAGATTTTCCAGCCATGATTTTCCTTTTCGAACTAGTGACCGAAGATGAATCAAATTTGAGTTTAAGAAGGTCACTTGATCGTTACGATACTGAGTATGGGGTTACGTAATGACAGGAAGTTTAATGTACTTTCCGCTTTAACTAAATTCTGACACTCGTCCTGCAATTCTCAGAGCATCATACTTTCATACTGTAGAATTCTATTCCAAACGACATCCATAATTGTGAGAACGGCACCGAGTTTTCAGCTCACCTCCGTAATGTACAAGCTTAACCGTCGGAAGACGTATTCTTAGATTAGAAACTGACATAACTCCAAACAATTCTATCCATTCACCTTCGCATGTGCAATATGTATTCAACTTGATAATACGACATATTTTTAATTCTTAGAATCTGTATTTAGTATCTTTTCCTCTTAATATGTATAGTATCTTAGATTATACAGGTTTCTATAAGTAGTAGTAGCTGCTTATGTATAATCTAAGTATAGTATAGTCTGACAAGATGCTAGGAATAACGTGTTGTCATATGTGTCAATTGAATAAACTCCTAACCAAACAATCAATCGATAGCTCAAATCAGAGTTGCATTTTGTGGGCCACCCTGTGCATGAAATCGAAGAGAGCGACAGGAGTGAGTGGGAGGCTGGCGACGTGGACAGTGGACTTGGATTCACTTAACTTTAAAAAACTCAACTGAATAGCTCGGATTGAGCAAGCGTAAGGTTAGCGTTAGTTATAAGCTTTGGCGTCGTCATCGTCAGCCTCAAACAGTCAAACACCACCAAGACCAACTTAACTCGTTTGGTCCTTCGCCTGTCTTCATTACCTTAAACCTAATGCGTTTTCCGTAAAAATCAAAACTGGTCTCTGTGTCTGTTTGTCCTATACTCCGAGCTCGGGACGACTTGAGTGCCTTAGTATTAAAACTCTGAGGGTTGGCGGTCGCATTAGATTTAGCTTGGCGGCGGAGACTTTTTAATAATGGGAACGAAACGGGTCGACAGCTGAGAACTGTGAGCTCTCAGAGAGAGAACTCACGGTCACGAACCATCACAAAAGAATGACTCTAGTAGATAGTGAATGCACTACAACTACTACTACATTAGTCTACCAGAATGAGCAGTAGTTTATTCATATAATGGTCGGGGTATAGGCCAAAACTAGTTGTGAGTTGAGTAGGAATACACTAGTCTAACCTTGTTGCCGAGCGAACGGAAAAAGGGCTTTCCCGAGCAATGCCAAGTATGCTCGTATGCTCCTATGGAATTTATCAAAACTCCCAACTCTTTTTTAAACTTAACAAATTCTCTGATAATCTCAATCATAAACGGACATGAAATATACACCCAGTCTACTCACTCAATCACACACTATGCTCATTACCCAAAACAACCATTGGCGAAGAAACACAGAGGATACTCATAAAAGACAGTCAAATTACTTTTTACTTTCATAATTGCAAGTCCTGGGTTCTATTCCCAATGCCATCAATTTTTGAAACTTGTATTGGATCGGAGTATTAAAGTACCCGTTAAAATCTATTTCCCTACTCTTATACTTGCAAAGGTCTTCTACAATTTTATCTTATATGTATGATCTGATGACTGCCTAAGGTGCCTTTGACGAGAAAGGAAGTAATAGGTGAAAGTAAGATATTATTCGGTTGATGTCATATGCATATTAACAAGGAAAGCTGAGATGACGTTATATAGTCAGATCAAACAAACTAAATGTTTACTACGAAGCCCGGGTTGGGCAGTTGGGCTCAATATGATATTTTCGTTAATCGACCAAATTACCGTATTATGAACAAATAAATGACGTTGTGTGTGCCTAATGGGGAAAGCATGAGACATAAGAACGTGGAAATAATTTGACAACGTTGAGTACAACAGTTGAGTCAACTTGGGGAGACAAGAGCAAGTAAGTACAGAGGTAAAGAAGAAGACGAATGAAAAGAGACTTCAAGAAAGCAAAGACAACAGGTGTTATCCCACAGTTTTTGACTCAACCGGTTCACCAGGGCTCTTTTTGGAGCCTCCGGCAAAAACCGCTAACGACCATCAACAACTCACCCTCACGCTGTTGTACCTACGCATCGGTATAACGTAATCCAACAACCACTATGAGTCTTCTTGTTTCTTCCAACCACATCTTCCATGGAAGTCTTCTTCCACATCACAAATGTATAGAGAAAAAAACGAATTTCCCTTTTGTCGAGCAACAACCTTCGGACTTCGGACGAACGAATGTGCATGTGCACTGCACCTATAGCTCACGTTCATGGAACTTCAAGTACCACCATCATCATCACCAAAGAACAAATCTTTTTTTAACACAAAAACCGAATAGGGAAAATAAAGAAACGATATTTGCAATAAAGAGATGTACAAAAAACCTCTTGTCCCTCCTTATGCATTGCAGGATTGCCGAGGATTCAATCTTCTATCACATGTCATAGCATACCATGCTCTACCTTTCTAACCCTTCCTCTTTCTTCCTAGCTTTCTTAGTCCTCAGTTCAATTGTTCAATCAGTTACCCGACTCACAAAACAGACAGAATGAATCCAAGTGCAACCAAGTTTACAATAGTTTACATACATACACTATACACACCTGAACCCATACTACTGCGAATCCAAGCATTTGCATGTAATTCTGTCTCCCGTCAACTCCTTTAATTCAACTAAATGTTGTACAAATAAAGACAACTAAAATTCATGCGTTAAGTGGAACAATTAAAACCACTCCAGATTCGTAATAATACTAATATCTTAGATCAAAGCTGACAACGACGGCTTGGTTCAAGTCTGGTTCGGAGAATCAAGCCAAAGCTATAACGATCCATTCCTAAACGGTAGGATGCAGATATAGGAGGATTTAGGCCGGGCTTAGAATCATAACTACTGCTTGTATATGGTTAAAACCTGGGGGCATTTCAATTTCTTGTTCAATTCTCGTCACCGATGCGAACCTCTGCGACGTCGATATAACAACTAGCCCTTTTTTAAAGCTAATAAATATGCAGGCTCATGAATTGCCCGATCCAACACCACATACTACATCCACGGATGAAACAGTAGGAAAACAGGCTCAATTAGAACACAATGCATGCTCATCATATTATTATTATTACAACATGGCTTCACCCCCATCTCCATCCATCCTTATTATATCTCATCTACTACATATCATGTTTCCACACTTAATTTATGTCAGTGAAAGACCTCTACTGTTGTTGGCGCTGAACTCTTATATTATTGCTCTTGAGGAACACAGCTCAAAGTTCCTTCTTCCAATCCACTCTACACTAGTGTTGTAAACACCCAAAGCACCCGGGTATATACCCGAGATGCTTATTTTTGCACTCACCGGGTATAAAAAAAAGTAAACGTCCAACAACCACTCCGCAATAATAGAATGGAGGAAACTCATAATAATTCAACGAAACTGCGCAGCGAAACGAATCAGAGTTTGAAAAAACTTGACTCCATAGCTATAAATGTATGTGCAAATTACGAGACCCTTTCCGTATGTAGAATGCATTAGGGACACTAAGGCCAGGTTAAGTCAAGGCTCAAGGCACTCACTCCAGGTCACTCATTTCGGTAGCAAAATTAAAATAGGTCGACCAAGAAAAGAGATATAGAAAAATTTCCATCAGGATAATCAATCAGGAAGTCCGCAATGGCAGAAAAAATTAAGTGTAAGTTCCGTGACATGAAATACTTCCATAATGTCACAAACACAAAAATTATTTGGTTAAGATTTCCAAGAAAAATTCGACAGAATTGAAAGCACAATTACAATGAGACGTTGGACAATAAATGTTGAATCGTACAAAAAACATCACTCGAGAAACCCGAGACAAACTTCAACGATTCTAATATAAAAACCGTGCGGATAGCATTCCAACATTATGGAATTACAATTGACAAATAATTAAGACACTTCAATGACTGAGGCATTACATTATAAGTGTGCATGAACTCTGAAAGTAATTACTTTAGTGAAATTTTAAACATGCTAGGCCTAGGCGGGCCTACAGACAAATCACCAAAATATTACGAAACAAATCACCATTAACGTGTCCGACGTAGTAAATGGTATTTCTTGCACATAATTCGAGTGGAGAAAGATAAAAGCCATGGATGAAGAATGCAATGCAATTTCTCTGATTTCTTTCGTTTTACGAAATTTGCATGATTTCTGTAAAGCTTTTAACAAATTCACAGCCGCGAACTTCTACTTCGTGAAGTTATAAGGAAGGAATTACTGTCTCATCTGCCTCAACTTCCAAACGGAGTTGCAATTATGATTTGTGAGACATTCTAGAAAGTCGATCTACTGAGGATTATTCCGAGAGTTCGAAAACTGACCCGGATGATTTCGGTAATTTGAAGGACATTGAATGTGACTCGAAAGTGGAAACCCGGACGATTCTAATTCTGATTGATATATTTCTAGTAGTCTTGTTTTACCAATCGTTCTTTGTCTAGTCACTTTCCTCGCAATATTTTGATTTCAAACAACGTAAATTGAGTCAATTATTGTTTCCTAAGCACATTAATACGCCCTAATGACAGATTGATTTTAAAATGAAGAATTCACAGAAAGCACCCGTAAATACCCAAAGCACCCGGGTATATACCCGGGTGCTTTGGTTGCAAAAGTAAATACCCGGGTAATTTACAACACTACTCTATACTGTGTGCAACAGTGACTCTTGAAAATACGCAGAATAAAGAAAAAACGACTTCGTCATCCTAGAACAATGTGCAAGCAAAACTCCAACTGAGTCATCCCCGCCTCATCCAAAACAACCTTATGGCATAGGCATAACGCGTGAAACCAAAATACAATATTTGAAAACCGTATTCTCTTTCATCTTCAAGAACTTCACTAGGAGAATTTATTATTCCAATATAGGTTCAGAATGATGTCCATGGACTGGAAGAACGTTAGCTAGCCTGTGATACACCCACACTCCACACCTCTATCCAATGACTTTATCTCTACTCATTTTCAATCGAACCAATAACTCAAACATAACATTACATCTTAAATGAACGAGGGGATAGAGATAATCGATATAATATTAGATAGTAAAATTAAATTCAAAAATCAAATCAAACCTAGCTATTTGTACTCCGGTCGTCAGATACGATGAACAAGATGACCTCAGGATACTTTGGGAAACCCAATTTTTCACAATTTTAACTTTTGAAGAGATTTTCTTGAATTTTGACTGAGGCGTGAGGACGCGTGCTGTCCGAACGGCACAAGAGTTAAGAATGAGGACTTATTACCCGCAGAACAGGATTGTGGAGCGGCAGAGTGAAGACTTTTGTTTTTACTTTGAAATGTGATGCTATCTGGCGACAAACAAGACTACCTTCTGATCTGGAGGAGATCTGGACGAGAAGTCAGTGCCGTATAATTCTACGCGTTCTCGTGTCAATGTGGGTTTACTCTAAGTAAGATTCGGAACTAAAAAGCCCTACCCTGACGGTTCAAATGATTGACTAACATTTCTAACAGATCCTCATATTGGTCAGCATTTATTTTGTCCGAATTTCTGTTGAATCAGCAAGGCAGTTTTTTCTTCCTTGAATTTTACTTTAATTGATAACCACAGAGAAAACCGGATTTTATTACCCATCACCGTATCGAGTACCGGAAGGGGGGTTCTCTTGTACTAGTTTTAACGAGACCTTGGGAAATGTGTCAACTGTTCATCCTTAAAAATTTCGGAAGGATAAACAAAGCGTAGTATATTAATAAAAAAAAAGTCTTGATTCTTTATCTTCTTTCCATTTTCTGGGACTTGACGAAAATTAATTCTGATTACCGGGACAACGAGTGTTGATTCTTCGAATTTCAACCAGCAAGTGAAATGGATCGAAGGTTAAATAATCAATACCCGTTATCCGGTGAACGAATAGTTAACTCAAGGAGAGTAAGCAAATCTATCAAATTTTGTAGTCAGGCGGTCCCGTTCTGAGGAGTAAACAAAAATAACAACTTTTTGAATCTCTTGTCTCAAAACCACGGTTTAGAGACCATGGAAATTAAATCGGAATGGGATTTGTCCGTATTCACTTTCTACAATAGTCAGTTGCCAGGTGAGCGGAACTCAACTGGAGAGAATAGTCAATTTTTTCCTCACTACGGGATCTCCTGAGTCGACTACCAGGGCAACTCTACGTTATTTGTTGTTTGGCCTCTCGGCCTAACCTAACGTGGGCCGAGAGGCCAAACAACAAACAACGTGGGGTTGCCCTGCTGACTACAAAATTTAATTGATTTGTTTAGTCTGCTAGACTTAACTTACTTTCGTCCTGTCCCATACTACGGTGGGACTCTAACGTTCGGCCATATTAAGGTGGGCTCAGTAAGAGGTCATTGGGAGTCGTCATATTCACAAAAATATTGGACAAGCAGGAGGGCCAGGATAGTTGATGCTCTCAAGCTAAAAAAATCACAGGTAAATCCACTTGACAGTTTGTTGTATAGGGTGTTGCTTGGCCTTAATTTACCGTAACTGGTTTAGGAATAATCATATTTTGAAAAATGCTACTTGAAGCTCGGTAACCTTTCAGGAAATTCTGTTTTCAGATGACTCCATTAGATGGTGTCGACAGAAAATGCATCCAGGTGGAAAAGTCTCAATATAGTCCCTTGGTGTCCAGTATATTCCGTTAGTGAGTTACCCATCCTTAAGGCAAGATAAAGTCTTTCGGTCTGCCATTGCTAAAGACTAAAGCGTTTACGGAAAGTTAGAAAGATAAATAAAATTTATTTGTTCAGTCAGACTTTTCGAGGTTAAATGTTGGAAAGAAGCGGACCGTATAGTTAGGTTTTTTAATTCAGGTATAAAGTTCGGCAAATCTTCAGGATGCACGGATGCAGAGCGGACATAAACATTTAATTTTTTTTATTTAGATCTGTTGCGGCGGCTTTGAATATTATTAGTATCAAACCGATGTGATAATGTGATCTATGTAATTTGACTGATGTACCCAACACTCAACTATGATTGAAAATACACTATTCTTGTTCATCTCAGCTAATAACTAGTTTAGTATGCACACATTTGCCCAGTAGTTGGAGAGTCAACATGTACACTGCATTCGTGCTTTATATGTATGTGTGGTTGTTGGTTTTGTTCCAATATATAAAGTAAACAAATAAATAAAACTTCAGACTCATTTAGCAAAATTATGATGTAGGATTGGCTTTCCATTTTTTGATAGAAAATGTACCCTTGGCAGTATGGCACTTAAAAATCTATTTAGAAAGACCTCTGTAAGGCAACCACCATTGTCCGCCTGACGGATCGGACCCTCGCCATGTCAAGGAGGGGATGAACTTCCTCAATTAGTGTCACTGCTCGCACTCTGAGCTAAGAGTGTCTCACATCCAGCGATTCAAGATTCCTCAATAATAAGGAAAACGATGCTTTCCCATGCATTTATCTCTGAAATTGTTCCAATAACCATTTTCTTATGTCTAATTATAGTTGGGTGTTAAATCATTCAATCCAAAGTTGAGTATGGGGCTAACTATTTGTTATAGACGAAGTCCAAAGGTAATGTCATTTAAGAGTGTCAAGTACTAAAGTACTTCTTATACGTAATAATCGAATGAGAATTTGTGAAATTTCTGTTCTTCCTCAAGAATAATGTACTGGTAGGAATTTGGTGTGGAAAATTACACGGAGCCTCAGAAAAGATTTAAACACATTATGACAGTCAGAATGAAACTTATATGCATTGGGCATACCACTATTCGTGACAATGTTTCCCTAACTTACACTTAATGTTACGAGAAGATAACGTTTTAATTTCGGTACAAAATACAGGGATAACAGATACAGCTAGGCCAGGCTGAGTAAAACACTTAAGATTCATGTTCCAATGATGAGTACTCGTAAGTAAAAGTATGCAATGAAGGCAATCAATCCACAGGTGCGGTTTTAGCTGACCGACTACGGCACAAAATGGACTTTGTGACAAAGTCCATCCGTCCATCTCACATACTACACATACATAATATTGTATACTAATACGAATGTTCGCTAACTTCTCCAGGTGTTGAAAAAAGGGTTCGGAAAAATCACGATTTTTTCTAAATAATGAAATCCGTTTTTTTTTATTATAATCCGATTTTTCATGATTTATGACGAGAATGGTACATTTTCGGCACATCAAAAAGCGCCTCGGTCTGGACTGGACCCTTGAGTCCTATTAGGCCTCACTCCTAAGTCCTAACTGTGTGTATGAGTTTGAGTGAGCGGATGTTTGCATTATTTGCATGCTCGTGACAAATTAGCATAAATTAACATTACAAGCTTTGAGCAGACCGAATCGAGAATTTCATTTTCATACATTGCAAAAAAAAATATCTGATTTTTGTTTATTATTGTGGGGCTGATTATAATCGTGATTATTATGATTATAATCGCTTGATTATAATCTGCGAACCCTGGTTGAAAATGATTCAATTTAAGATGTATACGATATGTAGCATGCCCACTGCCCACAGGTACCCTGCTGTACCACAGAAGTCACAATAGTACTGCATACGGTTTGGGGTTTTCCTTAAAATATATAAAGCCAAATATAAATAGAAATAGAAAATAGATAAGAGGTGCAAGATCCGAAATCAGAAACGAAAGAGCAGAGTTCCTACGATAAAGAGACAGAAACCCACCGTCCTAAAGCCTAACCTGCGGAAGGTGGCGCTGTCTGACAAAATAGACATTTTATGCTGAATATTAATAATGTTTTACGATAATTATTATTGTTCTTTACCAATACATTTAAAAAATTTCTGCTACCTTCTCACAAAAATGACCGGGTCCTGTTAGGTTCTGTGCTAACCTACAGGATGTTGTTCAAGTTCTCTTTATTCATGATTGTACAATTACATTTGGGCAGAAACATTTACATTTTTAAAAATTCGTTCCTGCATAAAGAAAGCGATAACGCCCTACGTTTATAGGTGGTTACAATTACCGCATGAACACAAGTAAAACAGGACAGGTGTATAACTATAAAATAAAGTGCTTAGACTCTAAACGTGTTAAACGTACAACAGAGATATATCTATGCGAGAAAACACAATATGAAGATAAGTGTGGCAGAACCTAGACAAGTTTCAGATCAGATACCAGTTCAGATAATTCTCATTTGTATCTGATCTGATATTTTCGGGTCGGATTCGGAAGACTGTGTAACATATCTGACGGACATCTGACACATTGATTTCACATGATATCAGATATCAGAAAGATATGAGATATCAGATCAGATATCCAATTATCTGATCTGACAATTTTTATCAGATTCAGAATCACTCGTATTTGCAATTCTTTCTCAGAAAATTGGTTTCCTACCAGTTCACAAGAATTGTTAAAGAATGAATGATCCAGTTATATAGGTAAAACACTTAAGATTGCTACGTAATTTAAATATACGCAAGCTCTCTTTTTCATGCGATAACAAACTGAATTTCGTCTGCTACACAATAAAATATAGAGAAACCTGTTCCAGCAACCACCTATACTAGTAGACGGCCACTTTGACAGAAGAGATCGGGTCCTTGTGCCGTCCTATGGCGCGGTAAGGGTTGGATAAATGAATATCTGATCTGATTTTTGTCTCCATTGAGCCCAGCAACTTGTCCCGAGACGAATGTAGATTGTAGATAATACCTAATTTCAGCTGAAAGTTTTATAAATTACTTAATAAAAGTTTATCCATAAGGGACTACTTACTTTTGCATATAAAAGATGAGTTCATAAAATAATTGTAATTGATACAGGACTACCAGGACTGATGGTTGCGGTTGGTAAGCTTTTAACAAACCGAGAGTACGTCTGTACTAGTGGTTTACTAAAAATCACGCATGACAAAAGTGTTGTGGACCTTGTATTGACGAGATTCTGTTTTTCTGCCCATATGTTAACTTTATGAAACCCATGAATGCCAATGTCATAGAAGGAGAGGAGTGTCAGAGTAATTTTTGTTCTCAAACTTCTTCCCTTGTTAAACGTGTGTCAGAACTAATCTAACACAAAATCTTAAGTCAGTTATTGTAATCAAGTAGTCATATAATTTACTGAAGTCTCCAGTGGTCTATAAACTGAAGGATATTAATTTTCCATTCATTTCGTCATTCCATTAATTGATAGTGGTGATGGTGAGTGTAACATCATGTGTTCGTTCACAGTGTTCTATAATTTTACGAAGATAACCATTTCGAGTTACTTCTTTTTAAATCCTTTTTTTCAACCAATTTAGACCAGCACAATTCGTTTTTAATAGATTTAACCGAAGCTAAAGAGTAATCAGTTAGCTATAAGCTTTCAAACGTGTAAGTGAAAGTTTGTTTCAGTTATTTTCTGAATGGTACTAATATTCCAATGCGCAATGAGAGCACAAATTTTGATTTTGCTGTAATTTTCCAATAATACAAAAGTTTTAAGTAAGTCCACGACTCAAAATTGAGTAAGCTAAAGCTAACCCAAAATAAAACTGAATTTCGTGTCAATTTTCAATTATAGGAACTGATAGTGGATTTCGGTCTAATTACTAATCTATTATCTAATTTCCTATGACGCATGTTACAAGGTAAATAACTGAGTCCGCGTTATGTTTTGCATTTATTCGTGCTGTTCAACTCGGATTAATCGAAATGTTACCCAATGAAAACCAGGGAATTATTTATAAACAAGTCTTATATTTTAATTTTGAGTGGAGTGAGATTTAAACGATAGGCAATACTAAATATCCAACCCTCGCATTTTAATCTAAATTGTTCAGACTCAAACAATTTATTTGATTCACAAATAAATACAAGATGATTTGAAATTCAGGTAATGAAAAATAAGTTAATATCAATCACCGGATTCGATTTTAATGCGTTTCATAAGTTTGCAAGACAACACGTACAATATTTAATTTAAAATTCGACCCAGTAATTGGAACAATAAGAGATAACCGACCGTCCACTCTATTCTAGTAAATGTGCTCATTCGTCGGTGGTAAACAGAAAATTTTCATGGTATTTCTAGTTCGAAAATATGAAAACCCTCGACCCTATGGACAATGCTAGATGCCATTTCGAATCAATAAACAGTAAACCGAATAAAATTTTGTTAATTTACAGTCAAAATCAAATCTCGTTTTGTTGAAGTGATGCGCTTCGAGCTCTAAGAAATTGTAATCTTGAATAGTATTCCGGGCTTGAAACTCCTTTGCGTTATCGCTGGTCAGTAGTTTTCCGTGTGTGAACCTTCACCTGGTAGTGAAAATATATAATGCAATTGTGTGATAAAAAGTAAACCTAAACTATGTTTTGGTATAGTTTACACTTTTATGACGGTTACATCCTTACACGAGTTACACTATAACCCATAACGTTATATCATTCTGAAAATCCTGAAATTGAGAAAAAACACATGGAGATAGGGACCGAAACGTCATAGTCCTGAATCTAGATATAAAGGTCAAAATTTAGTAAAACTGAGAGCATAACTCATCACAGCTTTTAATTACTTCCCCATATCTTCCAAAATGACCGTTTATATTAAGGTCATATTCACGAAGAAGTTGTATATGTATTTATAGGTTTACGTGTGCTAATAAATGCATACCTTCAGAGTATTGATTTAATTGCAAGGATAAAAATATGCGTGAATGTCTGGGGGATATCTCATAATTCTAAACACGTGTAATGATTTTTTTTCAATACGTTTTATATAAGGAAATAAGCGGCCCGGGACTGGGCACGTCATGGATTAAGTTTTATTTTCAATTTAAAACTTAGCAGTTTGCCGACATTGGCTATACAATTTTTGTAGTTATTACGTATATAATGAAATATGATTTATTTGTTGGAATTGAGTTCCAATATAATTTTACCGCTGACCAATAAATATATTGTGTAAGTTGTCTCGTTTAAACTCCCTCGGGGAATTTTGAGGGGATTTCTAGGACATGGGAGAACATGGCTGGGTGAAAGTGTACTTTCACTGTTCCTTTTCATTTTGCGTGAAATATATATATTCATATTATGTGATAACTTCCCGAAATATTTACAACCCCAAGGGAACTATTAGATATAGATTGACCCGAAGGTTTTATTGCTCGTCAATGAAAAACCTTTTTCAGATTCACAACATTTTTTGTGGAACTTAAACGCTTGAATTATCATTTCATGATTTTTAGGCACGTGCGTCACCAGCCTAATACTGTTCAAGTCCCAGCACATTACTCTTATAGTTAGCACACTGTTTAATTTAATACTATCGTTCATTTTGTGGCAAATACCGTTCACTAATAGTAACTAAACTCTCCATTGTATCAAGGTAATTGCACTTGGAATATATTCACTGCTAAAACATATCATTTAGCTGCTCTTCTAGTGTGAGACCGCTAAGCGCAAGTTTAAATTATGAGGACCAACTTCTTGACTTAATATTAATTTTTGTTTCAACTTCCCAATCTGTGGATTATTATCAATGTTGGTACTAGAGGATTAGTCTTAAGTTTTAATTTGCTCTGAGTGTAATGTGGAGCGGGAGCGGTTAGCACACTGAACTAATAATATTTTCTTGTGCTAAGCAATATTAATTTGTATGTTTAGAAACAAACTCTATTCCAAAATAATTTTCTTAATAAACCTCTTTGGATAGATCCCTACGTTGCAAGGTTTTGACAACATAGAATCAATTCACAAATAGAACACATTTTCTGCAAGTTACAATTACAATTATTGAACATTGGTTCGTCTACTTAGTACTACGCTGTATGCTGTAGTATTCCAACGCAACTTCTTAATTAGTTTACCTCTCCCTCCACAAGGCATAATTTAATTTAACTTCCGATTAGTTTACTTGGAAACGGTCACGGTAATTGTTTTCTGTAATATCGTTGTTTATTTCGAATAGACTGCCAGATGAGAATTTGGGAAGGGAAATTTACTCGAAACTGAATTCCTTGTGGACTCTTGCTACAATTTGTGAACTCCGATGAGGTTGGTCAGAAGTTAATTATCATAGTTTACTTCTCAACTAAGTGAACTATCATTCATCATGATTCGAAGAGAGGAATCCGAACCGTTGTTGCTTCAAGCTGAGTCAAGTGGCTCACAATACGATGAGTAAGTCTTTCTCAATTGCCAATTAAGCCTTTTTGATATTTTCTCAAATTGAAATAGGATTAGTAGCACGCATGGCGTGGCCTAGAGAGATTACTGTGTCAGAATAAGTTCAACTTGTAAATAGGGTGATGATGACTGACCCTTCAACCTTTAAATACTTGAAACAATGGTGGCAGATATTTTTGTTAAATGTTATTTAGTAGGGAAAGGGCTACATTTACAGAAGATTTGAAAAAAAATTATTAACCGCGTTTTCGAGGTCGTAGAAAATAGTGTAATTCATGAAATGTCTACGAATTCCAAAATTGGAAAACGTTGTTTGTCAAAGTTACTTTTTGCATGGCTGCTGATTCGACATCTCAGATAAGGCTATACCTGGAGGTGAGATAGTCACGAAACACCCTGTTTGTACAGAAATCTTCACTTATCTTGTATGCCTTAATTGCAGCATTTTGTAGCATGTGTGAAACAATAACTATGTATGCCACATTAAGGAAGTTTACACGCGCCGAATATCATTGAAGTTAATTGTCTCTCAAATTATTCATAAAGCGTCTTGTCAACAGTCTTTGCTCTTTCCCTGTCACTTGTCAATTGTCATTCGGCAGTTCAGTTTTGGAATTCATCCCAACCTATTAGTCCATACACTTAGAAATGTCGATTTGTTGTTGCAGACTCGGTTCCCAGGACTTAGAAAATGGAAGAAATTTCTACGGAAAAGAAGAGGAAAAGTCTGGGCAAAAACAACCAGCAACGGTTATTTCACTCCAAAAACCGGTTGGAGATTATGACTACTCAATCACGGGAGAGAATTACGATCCTCTCTCAAACCGTTCGTTGGATCATCCGACGTCGTAAGTTTTTGAAAATCCTTTCAACAGTATTAAAATTCCCGTTCAGTGGACACGTTTATTTCACTGATTTCGACCAGTCAGTTGACTCATAATTAGTTAATTATGTTCTAGCGGCATTGTGCTGTGCCTAAAACACAATTGATAAAAAATTTAGTTCAATTTGGGAGACTTTTTGTGTCATTTTTAGTGATGCATGTATGTACTTTCACATATTTTTCTCATTTCCGCCGAGTTAATGTAGTGAATTATTTTTTATAATATCATGAAAACAGTGACGAGAATATTTTAATTTTAATTTCTGAAAGTGAAGACAATGTTATTATGTCATTGAAGCAAAAGGAGCGACCTCTACGACTGTGTAATTACGTGATTCAGTCTTACCTTACGGTTGAGTTGAAATTGATAATGGAAGCAGGTGTATAGACACGTTTTAAGGACAATGGATAAGATAAAAGAACTTTATTGTAAAGAATTCTTTTATTTACAGAAACTGTGACACGATGATTCATCTCCTGAAAGGGAATATTGGAACAGGAATACTTGCAATGCCAGATGCATTCAAAAATGCGGGTTTGACTGTCGGCACATTTGGTACGGTCCTCATTGGCCTCATATGTGTTCACACCATGCACTTATTGGTACTTTGGCACTTTGGCACTAAGATTTCCAACTATATTATCGCCCTTTGAATTGAAAACTAGAATTGTTTCAGCTTAATTTAGCATTTTATTGACTAAGTTGTGTTTTATGTATTTCTGCCAGGTCCTGTGTGCTCATGAATTGTGTAGAAGAACGCAGGTTCCGTCATTAAGCTTTGCCGATGTTACCGAAACATCATTTAAGGTTGGACCTCCGAGGTTACGAAAGTATTCATCTATGGCGCGGTAATTCTTAATTTTCTTATGTCCTCATTTTTCGGGCATTCACATTGTAACTCATTGTATATGATTGTATAAAACTAGATTTACTGTCAACGGATTCCTGTGTGTCACGCAACTTGGATTTTGTTGTGTGTATTTTGTATTTGTGGCAACCAATCTGAAAGAGGTAAATTATAGTTTCTTACTTATTACATAACGCTTCCAGTTGTGACCTAATTCCAGGAATTAATGGGTTTTCTAGTTGGTTGGCAAACAGCTGCAGTTTGAAATGAGTGTCCAAGCTTACATGGCCGTTCTGCTAATTCCTATGATTTTCTTGAATTGGATTCGGAACTTAAAACTTTTGGCCCCATTCTCCATGATCGCGAATATATTCATGGGGATTGGACTGGGCATTATATTTTATTACATCTTCCACGACCTTCCTCCAATCAATAGGCCTGAAATGAACGTCGGATTTTCTTCTTGGAAACAACTTCCACTATATTTTGGAACTGCAGTTTATGCATTTGAAGGGATCGGAATGGTACGGAAAAGTCAAAGCTCATAATCTGTTTAATAATACATATAAATATGTCCCTTCACCGTCTACACAGTGAAAACTTTTGTGATCAAATCATTTATATCTACACGCTGAGGGTGAAACTGCATTAAATTGCAAATTAAAGATAATCTCAATATTAAAACCAACGGATTCTATTTAAACTATGCCAAGTATATATTCTTTTATTCGGGTAATTTATGATTGACATGCCAGTTTTTACTCAGAAGGAATAACTGACTATTAATCGTTTAACTCGAATTCTACAGGTCTTACCCTTAGAAAATGGCATGAAATCTCCGAAAGATTTTGCAGGCTGGAATGGAGTTCTAAATACGAGCATGATTATTGTGGGTGCATTATACATTGCCGTTGGTTTCTTTGGATATCTTAAGTACGGGGATAAAATTCTAGGGAGCATCACACTGAATTTGCCTGCTGGAGAAGTGTAAGAAATTACTGCGCAATATTATACAGTACGCGTATTGAGTGCCGAACGCGCACTGAATTTAATCTATTTTAATTTGAAACATTTGTTATAGGCTGCAGTTCACATTACAATTTCTTAGTTACTAATTGAATTCAAAATGTGATTTCAGGTTGGCAGAGTCGGTTAGACTTATGATGGCGCTTTCCATATTTTTATCTTACGCGCTCCAGTTCTATGTACCAATCGATATTATTTGGCCTTCACTTAAGGCTAGAATTCCAACAGAGAAGATGCAATTGATCGGAGAATATGTGTTTAGAACAGTACTAGTCATAATAACATGTAAGTGTACAGTTTCGGAGATTCGGAATGTCTCCAATGCAGCGCAGATAAAATTATCAAAATTTGGATCGATTAATATCGTGTTTTTTTTCTTATTCAGTCGCATTGGCCGAACTCATTCCGGATTTAAAACTCTTCATATCGCTGGTGGGAGCCGTAAGCAGTTCGACTTTGGCCTTAATATTCCCTCCGATGATCAACATTTTAGTTAACTATGCAGGCGGATACGGGAACTATCGGTGGTCATTGTGGAAAGACTTGAGTCTCATGTTATTCGGGTTCACTGGGTTTCTAGCGGGTACTTACGTTAGTGTAGAACAGATTATCAGGGGGGAATAGTCATCTCGCATGAAATCTACCAATTATTATTATATTATATAATATATTATATAATATATTATATATTATATTATTCTCTTTTCAACATTGTGTAATTACACACTCCTTAAGACTATATTTCCATGTAGCTAAGTTTCTTGAAGAAATGAGAACTCGTAATTTGTATATATTATAAATAACAATCCAAATAAGATTCGATTCAATTGCATAAATCGGACACATTCCACTATTAACCTCGTGACAATGTAAACAAAATAAGTTTTAAAAAAAGTCTTATTCTATAACATTGTGAAATTAAATATGTCTTCTGCAGGCACCTTTGGCGATGTACGGCCACAAAAAGTCGGTGTGATAGTTTGCCAAACAATAAGTTACAGAATTCATGCACTTGAATTTATCCAAATGAATGACTTATTAATATATCTTATAGAAGAAAATTGTTATTCCTGGTATTTTAAAGACGCAGACAGACAATCTATAAAATTATATTAGAACTGGGGAAACATATGAAAGAGAATCGTGTCGAGTTATTCTTGTCAATTATATTAAAAGTTTCCTTCGCGTAAAAATCAGTCTGCTTGAACCGACTGTGATGAATAATGTACACTTTAGTTGATGAAACGCGAGATCTTTTTTAGTTGTACAAAATTAGTCATGTTGTTTGTGTTGATGTAACTTTAATTTTATTAGTTTTCGTCATTTGTACTTATCTATGTCTTTAATCACGGAGCGTCCGTCCTGCTCTCATCATAATCGGTGGAATTTTATTGTCTGTACATGTTTGCCGTGCTCTGTGTGGAATTATTCTACCATACAGCTACTATGTAGTTTTTTAATGGAGTTCAGGGTGGCGCAGAACCTTTCGACCTCACCCTACAGTACCTCGTAGAAGGCGACTCCAAATCAATGCAATTATTCAATGGGGCAGAAAGATTGTGATCGTCTTTGGTACGTTGGCATTAGCTGAGGCTGGTATTCGTGTGGTTTTTGATGGATTTCATTAATTCCTGATAAGACACTTGGATGTCCAATGGGATGTATTGAATTCCTGCAATGACTGCTCGGTTGCTTTGCTGATGGCTAGTACTTGGATGCTCAAATTCCATTCGCAAGACCTTCCAATATTAACATGTTTTTCTCTAATCTTAAGTAGAAAGGTTCCTTCAAACAAATAATTTATATGGTAAAACATTTAATCATATAACGTCAGAAAACCCTGTCAAACTCTTTCGGAGTGAATGCAGAGCTGTTTGTGTTGTAAATATCGTATCATCCAGTGTAAGATTGTATATCAGCCAGGTAAGACAAACATTTGCATACCTGGTATGTTTGAATGCAAGGGGTATACTCTAATAAAGAAAAAAACAAAGGAAAGACTTTACAGAGAATTTTATTGCGGATCTAGATCGGTAAGCACTTGAATGTATGCAGCGCACAGCGCCTCGTACGAATTTTTAAAACTGAAATGAGCAATTTTTCCCTACGTTTTGGCGACAAAGGTTACTTGAAATAATTTGTTTTGCCGAAAAGAAATTATTTCGGTGACCTCTCGGCCCAAATATGAAAGAAACAGCTCCTTTCACCATAAAAATGTCTGTAGAGGTGGCGGATCAAAAAGTTAAGCACCCTCACTGTGTACATGAGCAGACTAGTTAAAGAACTTAATTAACTAACTAGGCTAATGATTAAATTATGAAAGACCAAACAAAATTCGTGGGAACTGCGTGGAATGAACAAATGTATTAGTTTACTCTTAAACTTAAATGTTGTCATTACTTTGTGTAGTAAGTTAATTTTACAATTTCTGATGTACATCTTACTCGCTTTTTTTGATGAACGACCCTGGTTGACCATTATCCAAATAATACTTCCGGAGTAACACGCAGATTAGTAACGTGTTATATAAGCTTATTCGCTTATTTACCAACTTCGCGGGCTACCTGCTTCCCTTTAAGTTTAGTCGCATAATTAAGACTATTAGTAAACATCTACAATTCAGCTAGCTAAATTATGACCGTGCCTACGGATTGTTTATTCCACTTGCACTGCTCTACAATAGTTAGCCATAAGTTTATACAAATTCGGACATACCTCAGCTCATACAAACAAACAAAAAACAAACAAATACTTTGTAGTTTTTAAAAATTTAACGGGACTTATTTTGATATTTATAGCTCTTTTATATATTATAATATTGAGTGATATTGTAAGACTTTTTTTTACCATTAAGGTGTGCACCTAATTAGATTTTTATCTCTTCCACAAATGTGTTGGCGATGTACCGTAGTCATCTACGTTCAAAATGCAAATGCAAATACAAAATTATATTTAATTTATTCAGTTAGTCGGTACAAACATTGCAAGCACAATCGTTTTTGCTATAGATGAATTTTATCCTGTCTCATTTCGAAGAGTTCTTTTGAATTCATAACTTTTTTTCGTAGCAGAATTCATGCCTGGATTATTATGCACATTTATTGGTCAACATCATTAGTTTTGGCCTAGTTGAATTGTTAGGTTTATGTTTTATCATTCCTCTGAAAGGATTATTATGGATTTCTGTGACTAAATTGGTTGTTGTAATCCGTAGATTCGTAAATTAGTTTATTTCCTGAAAGCATTTATCAAAAGCGAAACGATAATTTCATAGATCTCGGGAATTTTGTGTAACAAAAACTGTAATATAAGCGCATGCAAATAAATACGTTCGTTTTTAATTGGTTGCAAGTTATCTCGACTTTCTTGAAAAAGACCTAACCTGGTAATTCGGAGTAATATCATTTAAAGAGTCCATTCCGATATTTGAGTGTGGTCAGAGACCTTTTAATCACGTTTATAGAGCATTTTATGTCTGTCGAAAGCAAGTTGTCCTCTTCTATTGGTGGTATTTTAGAAAAAGGAGGCAACTCAATCAACGAGTCTTTGCCCTTATGGTAAAAACTTGCATTTTTTCACATATCGATTATTGTCTTATTATTTGGTGCCATTTTAGTGAAAACGATCTGGGCAAATTACAAACTAAACTGAATAATTTAATATGTTCTTTTTTTTAACCCCAAACTAATATGTTTCACAGTAAATCCGTTTCGGCTAAGCAGAAATCAGTTGGAGATAAGTTGCCATACCGTACCTCAAAAACTGCATACGGTATTTTAGACCAATTAGAGCGGAAATATAAACCCTTCTTTACTCAGGCACGAGTGCTTGCAGAGCGTCCCTTCGGGCGAGTTTCTGAGACCCCGTTCACCTGCGACCCGGAGATCTTTATGGCACTATTTTTGGAAGCTATTTAAGCTCCCCTTAAAAATAACTCGTCAATTGGGCGTGTTGAAACATACTTCCAAAGAGGTCACCTGTCCAGATCATAGATCAAAGGTCAAATCAAAATGCAATAATGGGTTTGCACCTTGGTGTCCTAAAACTTTTGATTTTTAATTCATGAGAATTGGTCCACCTGTTTGGAAGGAGATAGAGGATGCGTGTACAGAGAGGTAGAGGTCAGGTTCATCCTCAGGTCAGTACAGGTCAGATTAACACATCACGGCCTGTAGGAATCCTGTCAAGTCTCCCTTAAAATGCCGTATCACTTGGACGTATTGAATCTCTCTCAAAAAGGTCACCTGTCTACGCTAGAGGTCAAAGGTCAGACCAACTTATGATTTAGATTTTATTTTATTCAAGTGTCAATCAATTCAATAAAGCATAACAATGCAACTTAAAACTTACATCCTAATCCCTTCTATGCCGCTCTCCCATCAGCGACACTACAAAAATACCAATTAAATTTATTTATATTTATGAATAGGTAGACTTTAGCTACATAAATGACAAAGCCTATACTCTGGGCAATGGTCTCCCGAAAATCTTGAGCTATCTTTCATGAAAAATGGTAAATTAGCTCAGGCGGAGGGAGGAGATCGACGAAGCACAAACACTCAAATTGATCCTTAATGTTGGTGACAAGGTCACAGGTCAAGGTCAAAGGTTACTAAAGGATATGACTCTGGGATCCCCTTGATCTCTGCTTCGAATTGATGTTAGTCGGCCGTATACAAGCGTGACTCCTAAGAGGTTACCTGACTTTGATTGAGGTCGACATTGAAAGGTCATCGTCAATGTTTGAGAAAATTTGAAATAATTATTTCTGTCAAGATTCTGAGTTTTTCCTTAGTTCTTGGGTAGGTCCAATCGAAATCTAGGCTGAAAAAATAATTTCCAATTTCTTCAAGCAAAATGGAAACCCCAACAAAGACGTGAAATGAAAAACGATGGAACCAGCATGTGATTTAACCCATGCTTTTTCAACTTTCATGGGGACTCAGGAATTTTTTTTTCAAATTTTAAAAGATGTGAGAGAAAAATCATTTGTGCATGCGAAATTTGACAGAAGCCCACTCAGAGTATGCCGATACATTAAGAAAATTGGGTGACGGCGTCTAAGTTCTGGTAGGCACGCGATGACTTTACCTGAGTTGTGACTAAATAAATAGGTACATATCCAATCCAAGAAAAAAAACCTGAGATAGAAAACATTAATTTCCAAGAGTAATTTCAGGCACTACTCTGCTCATCCGTGTTAGATAAAGAACACAATTCATGTCCTGTACTAGTAGTAGTGTAGCGCGTGTACAGGGTGTCCCATAACCTCTGCCATTCTCTACACAGCGGGGTGTGTATAAATATATCCAAGATTCTTTTAAGAAAGTTTGTAAATCGGACTTTATAAAGAAAAAAAATATTTGAATATTTCTCTTTAACTTTCTTTTTAACAAAATTTAAATATTTAGCGAAGAAATGACAAGATTTATGATTTAGTCCTTAATTTCTTTTTTTAAGTGCATGTGAATTACAATTCTTGCCCGATTTTATCGACTGAAGGGTCCATTTTTAAATTAAATTCCCTTCAAAATGAGCGGCTGAATGTTTGTGAAAACTTAACTAAGCTCTGACCTTTGAGAGGTGATGGGGACAGATAGGGTCTGGTTCCCTGAGTGTGGAACGTCTGAAAAATCTAGTCCCCAATAATATGAACATTGTTCGAAACTTAGTCGATTTTTTGACAGCCCGGACACGTATTTACTTAAAAAATCTGGAGGTCCCCGAGAAATGCTCACAGTGCTAGGGTCAATTTTTCAGACAATCCACACTCAGGGCAGGGGAATCAACCGACGGACAGGGTCCATCCTTTGTACGAGGGCGGTCCCAGAAAGATCAGGAATTTTAACCACCATGCATTCCTAAATTCCGACAAAATTCCTGCACATTCCTTAAGCGA
>JAQFYE010000767.1:0-29831 GCA_034694305.1 Protaphorura glebata | reverse complement strand
TTTTCCAATCTTTTGAAACATCGACATCGCGCATGGACCAACCTTATGAGGAGAGTTTGTTTGTTTACGAATCTTGGCTACAGCTACAAGATAGAGTGCGTAATTAGAATTTTCTCACCAGATTTCTCAAAGTATATTCACATTGCTGACACCAAGATCTCAGAGAAATTATTAACTGACTACTAAAATATTCTTTTCTGGAATTTTGAAAAGCTCAAGTGGAATATTCCTTTCTCTTTAAATTTGTATACGAAAATGTCATACTGTTTCAGATAGAGCGGTCTTCGACCTCCAAATACCTTAAAGGTATGAAATACTCTTTTAACTGAAAAAACTACTGAGATCTATAAGAAAATATTATTTGTGCAAACAAATAAATAGTCTAAAAATCTACCTTGTAAGTAACATACGTGTGTAAATAAGTTTTCTTATCTTGTGTTTACCCTCAAGCTAATATAATATAACCAAGTGCTGAAGACAAGGATAAGGTGGTTCTGGATAACTTTGCTCTTCTCTCATTAGTCTTTCCGTCCAACCAACCTAGTTTGCTCGCCTTTCCTCAACTTTATTTTTCATTTTCTTTCTACAAATTTTGACAGGAGACAGAGGTGATTGAGAGTGAGAATTCCTGTAAACCGAATGCACTACCTTAATCCATTATTTTGACTAATTAGACGTCTTCACTCATTAAACAGAGTTTGAACGTTGTTAATTAAGCAGAAAGACAATGGATGAGCCCTGGAATTTTGAGACACCTGATTCTGAAAGACAAAGTTTCTTCCAGAGTCTCTTTTATAGTAAAACATAGAACTTCCTACAATATTTTGATAATTTAGTAAAACAATGGGAAATTAGACATTGTTACGCTATGATTGCATAAAAAGTTAAAAACACACACAGTAGTAATTTTATATTGCGCTAACTTGTCACGGCGTTGTTTTATGATAATGGTTCTAGATTTTCAAAAAGTGAAAACACGAGGGAGAAGTGACAGTAAACGGGATTACTAACATGACAGGTGATCTGAAAGTTGGTAACAAAGACCAAACTATTCAACCTGAAGAAATCGAGCATTCCAGCCTGTTGGCTCAATCCTTCATACTGATTTTAGGAAAGTAGCAAATTAATTCTAGAGAATTTTATTCCGAAACATGATTTCTCATGGGAGCACGTGGAGAAGAAATGAAAACATTTTTCTTCGGGTAAATTCAAATTTCTGACAAAACACCACAGACTATTGCTACTGTCGTACATTACGTTCAAACTCCATACTCGAAAATTAATAGTCTAATTCTAAAATTTTTGACTAAAACTAAATCTAGTATTTTATTAACTGATTTTTGAGGCAATATAAGGTAGACAAAACTCCTAATAATTCTGATTACTCCTGCAGATTGATAAGGCACTAACAAGCAAGTAAAACCTGCAACGACAACAGTTTTTCCACCAAAAATTTTGGGAAAGCTGAATTTTGCCTTCCACAATACTTACGTTGAACGAATGAATTGTGTGGGTAGATCAGACAGGGTATTGACTCTTAGAAAACAATATGTAGAGACGATCCATCACAATAAATAAGGAAAAGTTGTTTGTGGAAATTTACTCTTAGGAAATAGAAAGGAAGAAAAGTTCAAACATGGGAAACTGGGAAATTTGGGATTATAAATGAGTCCCATCGGTCTGGTTTAGGTGAGACATTCGGTGGAGTAGGGGGAAAAAACACGGCGACCTTTCCAAGGGAGACATTATGAAGAGACATGGGTCTCTCAAACACAAATTCCAAATAAGTGCTGCCTCTATGTCTTCTTGCCCATCTTATAAAATGAATCAACTTTCTTCCAGGTGTAGGTGTGGGTCTGGGTACACGTGTACGCCACCAACTTGACAATATTTGGTTTCTTTCGATTAAAGCCTGGGAAGATATTCCTAAAGTTGTCCCAACGTACGGGACAATTTTTCAAAACTGTTTACATTTCGATATTATGATATTAATATCAGGCAAGGAGTGAAGGTGAAAAAAGACGTTCTTTTTTGTCTAGACAGAAAAGACAGATCACCAATATATAAATGGACATGAAATATGGATAATTTTGGAAGGACAGGGTATCAAATAATATACATCTAACTGAATCGTTCAGCCTTGCTTGTGAAATGGAATTAATAAGAAAGAAAATCAAATTAATTAGTATCATATTATCAATTAATATGATTTTTGGTAGTAGGTTATTACTCGAGAATGCCAGTGCAGTGTAGAGTTGATATTAAATAATAATAAGGAACAATTTCTGGAGTATTAAGCGTCAAAGTGTCAATAAGCCAAGAATTCGGTATCAGTACATTCCAGCGTGGGATACAGAATTGCGGTAATATTTGGAAGTCAATCACAGATTCTTTTGAGCGAAGAAAATCATTTAAGTTTAATTGTATTCCAGGTGACAGAAGTTTATTAGCTGTCCTTGTCCTAAAAGAAAACTATTTTTGCAATGATTCTAAAATCTGTTTAATGTTCTTGCATGAATTTGACTGTTGAGCCATTTCGAGCTGACTACTGTACTTAAAAGTGTTAAACATGTTCGAAGGAAAGAGAAACCGGAAAATATCATCAAAATTCCAGCAACTCACGCTATACATGCATGCGAGTGCCTGCAGCAAGAATACCTTGACGGCTTTGCATGTAAAATCGCCATATACTTTCATATTATGTTACATGACCTATTAAATAATACACCTTAAGAATTATTAAGTTTTTTCAAAAATAATGCCTTGGTAAATGTTTGCGCGTTGTGTGATTGCGACCGGGAAGGTTTCCATTTTGTAAATACTTAAAAAGTTGAAAATAACTCGTGCGCGTAATTTACTGTCATTTTATATTTTCTACATGTTTTGTGATATACCAATTTGTTGATTAGTTTGACCTGATGTACACATATGTCGAAATTGACGAAAACTGTGAAAAGCGAAGAATTTGTGCAGCCCAACCACAATGTGTAACCTGTGTTAGGCAACCAGCCGTAGGATTCACTATGGCTCCGGTCGTACAAGGATTTCTGAGACAACATTGCGGTATAACGATGTAACTCGTCAGATCGACTAATTTAAGATTAGAAGAAATTTTCTTCTAATGAGCATTTGCTTATTAAGCCAGCTAAAATTAATTATTAATTTTAATAATTAATAATTGATACTATTTTATTTGGCATGAAGAAAATAATTAATACCACGACTAACTATAGGATATTTCCAGTTTAAATTCTAAGAATTGATGGCAACTTACTGTTGACTTTTTTTTTCTACCCTATTCGAAGTTGTATGACTCGCAGTGACCAGTGGAATGAGACATGAACGTGATCTGGAAATCAAATGTAATTTCTCAGTGTGAAAACAGCAACTCCTGGAAGGCAAATGATGTCATTGCTCTGAAGAAAAATAAAATTTAAATAATTATTCTGTTCACGCCTTAATTGTACAGACAGTACAATAGTTTACGCAGAATTTAATGTATGCTTTCCACTAATCCATACAGTGACTAACGTTATTAAGTTGCATTTGTATTTACGCTTGCGTCTGTCACAACAGCTACCAAGAACTGATGAATTACTACACCTTACCTTGGTTCTGTTTTTCTTCGTGTTTGTATAAATTCTGGGATTCTTAAAATCTCTCAGCAATTGTTATAATCAGTCAAGGAATTGTTGTTCTGTGTTAAGAATAGGATTTCTCTTTCAAAATGAAACAAATTTTGGCCATTGTCTGGATCTTTGCAATTATTGCTATTGCGTTAACCAGTGGAGCCCCAACAAATTCTGTAAATATTGACTATCACGTCTTCACTGAACTTTTGATTATTTATTTATTAATTTACTTATTAATTTTTTTTGGAAAGACATTTAACAGAATTTGTGAACATTTCTTTGACATCCGTGTTTTGTATATCTATTTGCAGCCAAACCCTCAGATTGACACGATTCGGCGTGGACTAATTCAGAAGCTTGTACGGTTTGATTTAGTCCTTATTTCATTTTATATCTTCAACATTTTGAATTTTATTTTCACTTGATTAGTGTGACAACGCTCATGGGAAACTCAAACAGCAAAATCCAACCGTTTTGACAAGTACTGCAAGACCAGGCAATACAAGAACTCTAGGAAATACGGACATACTGGGAAGCACAGGTAGGACATTTTTCAGTAGCCTTTTGTGTTGCCGACAATTTGGATCGACATTTCTGACTGGTTCCTGAGATATTCATCGAGAACAATTTTAGCCAATCTAGAATTTTTTTTAATGGTTTCATTTAATGATATTACAAACGAAGTTCTGATTGACAACTTACAGCAATATTTGTGAATATTTTTTATAGATATTATAATGATAATGAATAATACGATAATAAGTTCCTCCTTTTTGAATCAGTCTCTGGTGCACCACCCAGGAGAACGACAACGCCTACAACAGTGGACGCATCGCCGACTTGTACCGATTTCAATAATCTTAGCTTTGAACAATTAATTGAAAAGAACAAGGCATTGTTGAAACGTGAGTTCATTTTAAAAAGTTTAGCTGAGAAAATAAACAAAAACTTTAAACCACTTCTCAAAATAAGAAACTTCGATGAAACGTAAAAGTCCGGGGTTCGAATCCCAGTGCCATCATTATTTTGAACTTGTACATTGGACAAAAGTATGTCAATAATTTAATTTCTAATGAAATCTTTATTATTTCAGCCGTGAGCACAGCCCAGACTCTTCATTGATGGCCACATACAACGTCATGATAGAATTTGAAAAGGGTTACATTTGTGACCTGGAATGCTAAATACTGGCAATCAAATTTGTACTGTGTCACCTGCTAAAATGTTTTGCCAAAGTTTCCAACAAAGTTCTTTAAAACAAATTGTAAATTAAATCGTTAAATACTATTTCTTCGAGATGGTGCGCAGTGAATAATATCAGAACTTAGCTTTAATTGAACGAGTTGAATCATTCATTTAGAATTCTGGATTTGGGATTTCCATAATGTTCGCAGACTTGGTATTAGTTGCAATTGATTTTTGAAGATTTTTGGTGATCATTGTGATTTATACGTTACTGCAGAAAGTTGGATACATATGCTTTGATACAAAATTCACGGCTTCTGAGTCCAAGAATTCTCTTTTCTGAGTACTTTCATCAATGCGGACGTGAGTCTTTGTACCAGTTATTTAATGGTTTTCTGGCCAGCTTGGACAGTGGAAAGCTAGAATGAAAGAGGAGGAAAAATACCCTATTACTGTTCCCTAAAGGCAACTTATTGGCACAAAAACCAACAAAACATGGACAATTTGGCCTGTGCGAAAAGTCATAAACCGTTCATTTTTATCTTCGATCCCTGTATTTGTGTGGCGAAGCGTTACTATTATTGCTCCGTTTATTTCCCTCCCCCATCTTTTTCCCTCTCAGATTTTTAGCTTTTTGAGAGTAGAACACATCTGTGGATCTAACGTTTTTTTTTGGCGGATTTCCGGAGTAGTCCGGGAACGTATTTTGTAAATCACTCCTTCTTCCCGGTTTTTCGAATTTGGCAATATAATAAATGCCTTCCTCCATTTTGCTAAATTAAATGTTTTATCATTCAACCTAAACTCATATATCGTATAGTTTGTGTAAAAGAATGAATTACACTCCCTCCATCGTCTCAGCATTTTTTCCTTCAAATTTTTATGATGTAGTGACGTAGAGACCGTAATCCTTTTCCCAGTAAAAGTACGTACGTACATACAGTGAAGAAAATCTCGTAGACGAGATTTTAAGGGCCATTCGACCAACCGCTTCATCTCAAATTTATAAACTGACTTCGGATATCATTTATGACTCCTTGGGTTTTAGACGACCCTAAAACTATTTTTTCTCATCGTACAATCCCCCGTTTGGTGGATGAGTCTTCTTTTTATTTTCACAATGTTATTTTTATCCGGCGAATAAAAATGTCAACATAAATTATCCTGGTTCAGTTTTGCTAAATGAAGTGTCTAATCGTTTTATTTCATGCTCAAACATTGGAGTTTACACGCAGAGGACTTAGAATGGTGTCACAAAGGCAAAGAAGCATCGGAATGGAATGAAAATCCACGCGACAAATGGAAAACTATGTGAATGTTTTAGAATGTAGTTCAACAGTCAAGTCACTCCCTTTAGCATTACGTGACTCTGGACATAAATTTTATGACTTGAATAACTTCATTCCCTCCTGTGTCATTTCAAAACAAGTTTGTACATTGCATATAAACTTTTTGAGAGTTTGGAAGTGCCGCCGCACAAGTAGGACTAGTAGTTTCCTCAGATAAACGTATGAATATGTTATTATTATTGCAAAATCCAACTAGTAGACATTCTCATTCAGATTATTCTACAAACCGAGACATCATATCACCAATTCCCCAAACGACGGTTGTACTACATTCATAACTGCATTGAAATGATTTTTTTCAAAACCAAAGACACAAAATAACTGAAATTTGGCCCATTATACAAATCCAAATGGCATGTCTGATAAATGAAGAAGTTGTGCTAAAAATTCACTCAAAATATGTAAAAAGTGATAGTGAGTCACACGCAGGGCCATTAAATTGAATATTAAATGCAGAGACCCTGGCACAATTGTCACCTCTAAATCAGAATAGAATTCCATTTACGTGCGTGTGTAAGAATTCAAAACACTATAATAATAATATTCACCGAGTCTAGCCAAGTCAACATTTCCCATAAACTCAATCCGGTGGTGCTCAACATAAGGATGGGTAAAATTTATCCTCTCTGTTTCTACTTTGTTCCTGTCTTGAAAAGCGTTCCGTTCGTAGAAAAGACACACACAAGGATACTAAGAGCGTCACACTAGAAAATTTTTACTCAAAAATTTTCAGAGAGTACAATAGATACAAAGATGTGCATGCATGAGGTTAATATTCATGTCCGCTTAACATCAGTCTGATTTATCGTTTCATTTTATCTCATTCACAATGCAATTCCATATCTTTCCTTCCCGTCCGTTGTATATCTGTTCCGTATTCATACGCGTGAGTAAACAGACAACGCCCTGCATACATAACATAAGATCTACTACAAGCCCAAAAACCCGTCCGTCTCTTAAACCCTGAATTCGGGTAGTAGTAGATATTCTACCCAAAAAATTTCTCCGGCTGGCTTCATGAGAGAAAACAAAACATGGGAAAGTGTTATTCTTAAGTACACATTCACTCGCACAAGCATGGATGCATCCACATATATGTATCATGTTTCTTTTTCGTATATTATATTACTCACTTCTGAAATCTCACCACGCTCAAGCTCTACTCCTCAAAAGAAAATTTTCACGCCTTGATCGGATCGGAAAATATGTTTCGTTCTCATCCATAGAACCCGGGGTAACGGGGATGGCGGTTTTCAAATGGAGAGTGTAGTATCTAACCAGGAAAAGGATTACCTTTCCGTGTCTTTGCACTTGCACCAGAAATAGCAATACGGATACCACGCCGTGAATTTATGTACTCAGAGTATACTAGTTAGGAAACTTCGGCTGGGTGAAAGCACGGAGATAGGAGAAAAGTCGAAAGGCAAGGCATGGGGAAGATTCATTGCACTCCCGTCCATGTTAAGTACGCTCACTCATGCAATTCATTAAGGACCTAGAAATAGAAGGAGAAATAAAGGACAACCGAGTGGATTCTTGAAGCTAACAAGGGATAATATTCGCTTGTATAATTTGAATTGGTCAAGAATCTTCAGGATTTCAATGGCTGTATCGACTAATCTAGATTTGTTTCGGTCGTCAGACAAATTTCCTTAATTTGTAAGGCAAGGTTTCAGTTCGACTAAACACGCTGTGACAACGTCATATTGACAACGGCAGAAGACACTATTAATGTTAGAAGATCCATTAGTCAGTTAAATATCAATAATCGTCCTGAAAATAACGTGTTATTCTTGTACGGATGTTCTTTTCGTCTTCTGATGTTGATTGTTAGCGGAAGGTGAGATAATTTCAAAATTTTTAGTTGCGAATTGAAGTTATATGTACTGATGAAATATTAAAATTCATGGTCAAGACACTGCAAGCCAAAGGTGAAGATTTTAGTCTGATCTAAACTTCACACCCGAATACCATTCCTTGTAATAGAAACTTGGATTCAACTTGAGGAGCTTTCTCCAAGACTTTCTCCTACGTACCTTATTTTATTTGTTTCTCTGACTGTCATCTTGAGTTATTGCAATCAATGAGTGAATTGACTCACAGAGAAACACAAAGAAGACCTGAGTCTGTGTATGTGTGAATGAATGAATGGACTTGATAATGTACTACTATTTGGACAAATTGAGTGCGAGGTCTATTATAGTCTGTCCGTGCCAGTGCCGTGCCGGCAATCCAGAAAGGAAAGTCTAATTTAATGTTCTTAGGTATTTATTTGGTGTAGAATTGAGAATTGGAGTATACGTACAACAGTAGTGTCCAGACTAGAGACTGATTTGTTTAAGGAATGCTAAGTACGTGTACAGTGTGCGTCCTCCTTGGTTAAATATTAAAGAGTGGGAGTGGAGATAAACCTCTCCTTGGAATGGATAAATAGAAACAAGTCAAGTTCCAATGCGCGGATTTTGAATAAGGAGACAGATGGGGAGAAAGCATGAAGAGAAAGCGGACAGGAGAAAGATTTTTCCTTGAAAACGCCATCCAAAGCACATTAAGTTTATCTCAAGGGAGTGGAGTCGAGACGTGCATTAATAATTTCAATTCAGAATAGAAAATCGGGCACAAGCATAAGAGCACATAGAAGGCCTAACGTTTTTTTCTCTTCAAAATATAAGAAGTCTTCCTATCTTAGAAAAATGTCTAGCTAACGGAGTCATGAGACGACTGCATTAGTCTACTTTTTTCCATTTTTACTTGCCGTGAGCCTCAACCTGTCATACGTGCATAGTCAAAAACGACAGACAGACAGGACAACCAAGGATATGTATGTATTTCCCATGGGGATGAGGATGATTAGAAAAGAAAGCCTTAAATATAAAAATTATTGCAATAAAGCTTTTTGTCCTACCCACGATGTGGCTGGATAGTTGGATTATCTCAGAGTGTGATTCATTTGGGGATTAAGGAAAAAAATATTTAAACCAAATCTATTTGAAAGCAGCTTGAGCTTATATTTATTTATTTGGTTATTTATACATGTACAAGCTGAAGTTCCTGGTAGACATTACAAGTCATAATTGAACACGAAACAACTCCACAAGCGGAAAGACTTCCCTGAGTTTTTTACTTGCAATTTCATCCAAGGCTTCACTATTAAAGGATAAATATTTATCTTTTACATATTGTATGTTTGTTTGTTTGTTTGTTTAGAGTTTATTCAACTGACAAAGATACATAACATGACAAACACGTTATTCCCAGCATCTGGTCAGACTATTTTATATAAGAAAAAAATAAATAAATACTCCTACTATGTAATAAAAAACCGAATTATCCTGGATAGTCAGTTAGTCAAATTAAGTACATTACACCAAACATGAAATTATTATTTAATTATTATAATAATAATACAGTCTAACACTAACAGAAAGTCAAGGTTTGTAAAAATGTGACAGATACTAGCGGAGAATCGGTCGAACAAGTCAAATAGGATGAAAAATACCTTCGACAAAAACGTAAATTAGAATTAGAATAAATCAGACAAATATTTGTACACGAACAGACCTAATCTCCATAAAATTTCATGTCAGTAAATTTAAATAAAAATTTCGAAAGCACGCGAGAATAAAATGTAATCTTTTTTATTTCAATTCAGAACCACCGTAGGCCCCGATTTTGAAGTAAATACGTGACTCTACCCAGAATTTTCATTGTTGAATTAAAACAAATACTTGTATTCCAGTTAAAATCGTAGAAAAGAATACTGCATCAAAACGGTAATCCTCAAATCTTTTATTTTTAATTAATTTTAATGTAGAATTAGGGAGGACATTAACAGTGGTTTTGAATATTTCTGAAATAATTCATAAATTATTAGGTTAATTTAATTTTAGCACTAATTTTAACCCAGAAGATGAATATTTCAAAGAATACTTTCGAAAGTTCAGAAAATAGCCATTTCAAAGTATACGCAAGATTGATGTTTAAAGTAGAATTTTTTATTTTGCGTTGACTCATTTAAATATGAAATTTGTGTTCCTTGTGAAGCAATGAGACAGTGTCAACCCACAATTTGTGGCGAGAAAATAATGTCAGTCCTGGTTTTCAAGCCTTACGCGTCAGGCCGCAAACAAAGTACTACTACTATTGTAGTAGAATTTGTGTTGAATTGTGTCCAAATAGTATATTTTTTTTATGTTTTCCTTCTGAAGAGAAAGTCTTAGACATGAGCGCACTACTGGTCTGGCATACTTGTGGAAGAAAATACCGAGAACTGGGTAGTTTGAGGATGGACGGTTTAGGTTGAATTGAAAGGACAGGGACGGGAAGAGGGCCAAATGAATGTGTAACGGATGTCAGGGCTATTAGCAACATTAAAAGGTTCTGTCGCCTGACAGCCAACAACATACACGAACCGTAGAAAACCACTGAAATCGTCGGCGGAAACTGTTCCTTATGTCGTAGGGCACTTTCAATATTTAGGACACGACGGCTGTCAAAGGATTTTTTTGTTTTAATCGGACCGGGTGAGAGATTAAGGGCGGAGCCCATGTTTCATCCGAAATGCGATAACGGAGATAAATTGTGGATCGGCACACACAAAAAATTGCAATTATAAGAGAACTGTGGAAACACATGCTTTGGGATTTGCCATAGACATTGGGGTTTTCTTTTTTAGAATTCCCAGCAGGGCACCCTCCCCACACCAGCCTAATGTTTCTTGAGAGTTACGAATGTCCTGACAATAAATTCCAGTAAATGGGCTACCCTGTACAGTTAGAACGTCCCAGTCCCTTTAACCAAGGCGTAGATATTTTCCCCCCAAAGGCATTTCCTAGTTCCGTCTAGAATTTCCTGCTTTTATGCCACTGCCACCACGCCAAGAACCACTAGCAGCAATGTACGTGATCTTATCTCATTTTTGTCCTACATGTTTCAACTTTGACTCAATTTCACATAAGTCAATTCCCCGTCGACGCAATTTATTAGGTTGCGAAAAAAAAACACAAAATTGCTCATACTTAACAAACAAAAGCAAAAGCATTCTGTGTTTTTTCCGCTCGCTTCCGGCCGTGACACTTAGCAAGTTCAATCTCAAAATCGGAAGATAAAACCCGAGAATAAATTCATGACTTCCGCTTAACTGGCCTTAAGGGGTGAGGAGCATGAGTAGCAATTTGCTTGAATTTCAAGATTTTTCTGGCATTGTTACAGTGAATACTGGAGGCATTTTATTCGTTTATTGGAATTTTGTCAGGTTTTGGCCAAAAATCTTTAAAAAGTTGAAATTCAATATAATTACATTTTTGCGGTTGTGTCTTGGAAAATTAGCTTGTCCTTCTAGTAGAAATTTTAAAAGAATTAGCTGAATCCCCGAGCACAACTCCGGCTTTTGTCGCGGTTCCATATAATTGAAAATGAGTAGTTCTAAACTTGTTTGAAGTCTAAAGGTTTTTAAAATCGAGACGAATCGAAGGAAATCTAAATTGTAGCCAGATAACAGACCCTCCGAAGCAAATATTCTCTTAAAATGTTAGTTCTAAATTTTTTAAAGTTTTGTCTTACCAGGGAATTGGAGAAAATTAAGAGACCGTATCTCACTTTGGCTTCCACCTATTTGTACCTAATCTTTACACGAAAATTGCAGAATATATTGTTTCTGTACGGCGGCGGTGAGAAGAGCCCATAAAGTAATAATTTTTTACCTTGTAAATATGAAACATTGTCAAAGACGGAAATGCGAGTTAAGTTCATTATTGTGCGCGTTTATGCAAATAATCAAGAAGCTTTTTTGAAGTAAAAACATCGATTCAGATGGCAAAGGGAGTTCCGTATTTGAAATATAATTTAATTTCCTCTCCAGCTTTGATTTATTAAGTGCACCGCACAGCAAAAACCAAAACTCGCCTCGTACTAGCACATCAAAAGAGGTTAAAGTTTAGACTTATTTCTCCCCAAAAATAGGCATTTGATTGTGAGTCCATACTTGAGTGCTTCTTGAAAACCGAATTGAATGACGGAAATGTTCATTTAGTTCCACAAAGATCCTTTTAGTCAGTATAACATTCGGCGCTTCGGGTTTCCTGCAAACAGCTAAATTTAATAATATTGGTTATAAAAAGTACCAATGAAAATTGTCTCGGGGAAAAGCGAAACGCACTGTGTACTCGTATTTCTACCAAAAAATGTATTTTCCCTTCACTAGTAAGTATTGATTGACAAAACCATTTTAGAGGCTCTAAAAGTTTAGAAACTCTGAAAGAAAACTATTAAATGCGTTGAGGTCTGGTATTTTTATTGACTGTTACCAATTAGATCTTGGGGTTTAGAATTTTATTGTCTTCGAAAGTAACTTAAATTACAATGTCCCATCCATTCGGACACCCACGATTGAATTCACTTGTTGAAAAAATAATGGAGATGAGGCGGGTCGGGGCAAACTTTTTAATACTTAATTAAATTCGAAAATACATTGGAAGGTCCCTTAAAATACTTTTACTTGTTGCAATAACAAACGTTTTTTCCTGTAGGAACATCCTATAGGCATAAATTTAATAGGTAGGAATTTTATACGAGCTGAAATGTGGAGTCAAGTTGTGGATTTATTGTCACACAAGTATTTTCCTCGACAGTGTCCGGAAATTTTAATATTTGACTGGACTAGTCACAATTTATGTTCATTAATACCTTCCATCTCAATAATTCTCCAGCTTTTCCAATATTCTGGTCATTTTTTTTAAATAATATTTTCATATGAAACGAGTTCCCACGTCAATCGCAATACTTTTTTTCTTAGGCTGGACGTATTAAATTTTTTTAGTTGAATGAGTTGTAATTCCTTGATCATTTGAGTTACTGGAAGCCAATATACGATCTAAATTTTTTTAATGATTTTAGTTAAAGAAAATTATTTCATTTCGTAAAGTAAACTAAAGTTCCTTTTGTTTTTGATTTTGATTTATTTCTATTTCGAAATACTTTTATGTGTACTCAAATTGTTTTAATTTTGTCATAATTTTGGTTTGGCAGTTCTGGGCCAAACCAATTTGTTGATGGGTCTCACCGTGGGGTACTTTTGTGGACAATTATATTCCGCAGGTTAAAGTTTTCGAAGGGTTGATCAAAGGATGTTATTATATAAAAAAAATAAGACATTCAGAATTTAGATTTTTGTACCATTGCATTGGCATAGAAATTCGATATACATAACATGTAAATGTGTTAGTACTCCGAATTCAAGTCATTTCTATTTTCCCCCATTGCTAAAACATGGCACATAGTGTTTACGTATGTAAAAATGTAATTGAGACAAGGGTGTAAAACTTGGGATGGGGTTATAAAAATTGTTGAGACAACTGGCATATACCACACACTCATGGCTTTTGTTCTTGACTAAGTGGAAAAGTGGTTTTTGTCATAAAAGTTGGCGAACCAGAAATGAAATTTAAGTTTAGTTACTTACGAACAAGTTATCTTGGACTGAAGCCATATAGGCATAAGAATATACAGATACTAAAAAGACCAGTAGGAGTTGCTAGTGCAGTCATCCTATTAAGTATCCACCATGACTTTCTTCGTTTCATTCTTCATCTGTCACTTTTTGTCCCAACTTCCTTATGTTCCATCCTACACATGATTTAAGAACGTTGTCCGGGAACAAAAACAACATTCACAATTATACAAGTTGAATCCGCCGGAACTCAAGTGCTTTTAAGATTAATTCTATAAACGTTTCTTTTCCGGGTTCTGAATGTAAAATACCCATTGTTATGGTAAACTTCCAAAGTAAACTTTCTCCACGTCTAAACCAGTGTAGCGACAAGAATATAAACTGGGTCCATGAACTTGGAATTACATTTGCATTAAAAATCTCACACATTATCCACACATTTTTCTATCACGCGAATTCCCCAGTGTTATTCGTTGTATTTCATTACAAAACTGAGGCGGAAATTATTCAGATTTTGTCATGTTCTTGCGCTCCACGGACTTCACGCATTTCAGAGTTTAATTAGTTGAAATTTTATTTCCCTTGAAATATTGAGGACTTAATTGAATCCAAGTGTATTTTTGCATCGTCCTAATTGAGTAAATTCCCAAAAAACATATGTTTGTTTCATAAGGAAACAACAAATGAAATTAATTAGTTTTTATTGCGGAAATGCACACACACACACTATGGTATGGGCTGGTTTTGTTGCAAACTGAATTTCTTTCTATAAAACGGTTTGCAGTCAATAAGATTAGCCGTTATTTGTGTTTTCCGGAACAATTTATTAAAAATGGACGTATATATTTCGTATTCAAGAAAAAATTGCACTAAAATAAGAAATTAGCAATGCTGTGCGGCTGTGCCGTGAGAAGTCAGTATTGAAGGAAGTAAGTGTTATTTGAACGCAGTGGAAGAATATAATCAATTTGTGAACTGTGTTTGAAGAATTTTATTATAAATAAATGAGGCGAATGAAAATGTTTGTAATAAAAAAACGAGATATTAAGAAATCGAATAGAAAAGCTGTTTTGAGGGTACACCATGTGATGTGATCCCCCTCCCGACCAATGTAACAATAAAGTGCTCATGATTTTGGAATAAACAAGTCGTTTTACTCTGTCAAGCATACAATCCATGGTCTGGATCATATAACAAAAGTTGCCGAAAAGCGAAACGTTTAACACAAAGAAATTTTTATGAGACAGTAATCCCATGGTCGATTTTCTTCTTGGCTCGACTCAGGCGATACATGTTGAAGAGACGAAAGACAGGCTCTTGTAGCTCAGTTTTGCGAAAAGGGAGTTTCTACATGAGAATTCAATCCCAGCGTCGGCTTTTTGCCAAGAATATATTTTGCCTACATTATCTCTCATTCTTGGCATATCGTATAAAGCTTCGTTTTGTATGAAATAAGATCATAAATGTGCGAGGAGCGAAGATCGCTCTAGAATCACTACTACAGAGCTACACAGTAGTCTTTCCCTCCATGGATTTCAGTTTCAACCTTAATGCCTTTATGGCCAAATCGTTCCACAAATCTCGGTCATTTTCTGGGGAAACATTGCACTTCTAATTTGACACCCGAGAATATACACTCGTTAGATGAATGCATAAATTTCCACAACTCCGCCCGTTACGTCAGTCAGTCCAATACCACCAAGTCTAGCCTCGTTTTATCTAGGCCAACCCTATAAAAGTAATTACTGGCTTCCGATTTGGTATGAAAACGTTTTTTAAGAATTTCTGCAAATGCTCTAGTCTACCAGTACTTAAACTAATTTGCCGTGCTTCCCTCTGGAAAATTATTCTGAACAAGAACTGCCACAATTATTTTTATATTTTAAGTTTTAGATTCAATAAAACCTTCAGATCAATTAAATTGCAGGCGGAATTACTTGTTCGATGTAAAGAAAATATTCTTAAGAGGGCCTGATCTTCTAATCTATTGCGCCAAGTGGCTAAATCACAATATTCGTTTCATTCGTTCTACTTCAATAATATTATTGATATAGAAAACTAATATTTATGAAACGTGTTAAGTGTTTGATCATTATTAACAAAGGTCAATTGAATCACTGGTGTGCCATTTTTTGCTCAATTATCATAAACTCATACTCGTTGCGTACATGGATTACAATACTTCACACTTACTATCTTGAATCATAACGGGCCTTGGTCGACTCCACCATTTGCATGTATAATTTCTTGGTGAGAACTATAAATTGCTGTTCACTGACAGTTAACGATTAATTTTTATTTCTTAGTCTTTGCTATTCATTTTGCTTGTCTGGTAAAGTACATTTTTGTAGTGACCAAATTTTTGATACACCATTGCTATAAACGGAAAGGTACTCAAAAGTCGTGGATACATTCGTTTGGTCCGTTTCTTCTTTTAAATACAGGTTAAATAGTCGGAAATCTTAATATTGACTTAAAACGTTTTTTGTTTCCTATAGCGTTGACGCTTTCTGGTAATTTAAAAAATAGCCCTTAATGATTGAAAATAGTTATATTAACGGATTGAAAACACAAGGCAGAACTTTTCCTAAATACATTGTCGAGCGCATTCCGTAGATTTTGACGGGACAAAATGCACAGAGTGTATCCTTTCTGGCACACCCTGTACAATGAACTAATAAATACCCGACTGGGTTTAATCCTTCACAAATATGACAATCTGCTCGCCTTTCCTTCCTTTCTTATTGACAAGAGTTTGAGTTTGAGAAATGTGGGACAACAACAGAAAAGAAAATATCTACTTGTCAGCCTAAAGAAAAGTAGAAGTAAGAAGTAGTGGATGAAAATACTTAGAGCTCTGGATTGTACAACAGCACCACACTATTGTAGAACTTTGAAGCGTCTCATGCGCTCTAAGTAAGAAAAGGCCCGAATTCGGGTATTTCATCCCATTTCCCGTATAATACATAAAAGCCCTCATGTGATGCATCGATTCTCCCAGTCTGTACCATGAATTGCGTGGAGAAAGTTATGTTGTTCCAACCCATTGCGTGTGTGTATTTCAAAGATCATCTTCTTCTTTTTACCCACGGAGCCTCTAATGAAGTTTTGACAGGTTTATTGAAACTAATGTGAGGTCTTCGTTTTTGGACAGGGATTATACATTAAATTCTCTGGGTTAAACCTAAAAAACCTAAACTCTAACGGAACAAGGGATTCGTGACTTACGTACTTACATTTTATTCGGTTTAATAAATTAGCGGTGAACATTTTAGGTGAAGTGCGAGAATAATGACATAACACTACCAACATGTACGGAAAACAGATGTTGAATCTTCCCGTCGTTTTTGCAACAATTTTGTTTCATCTCGGTGAGTAAACTTCTACACATTCGATTTAGACGCTTTTTTGTTCCCTCCATGAAGAATAACAATTCCTTAAACCCACATGTAGTACAGTTTCTTAAGATTTTCAGAATTTTCTTATTAGATTACTTCGAATAATATTTTCGCTCCATTTGGCGAAAGAGTGTCGAGAGTTAATACAGAATCCGATTTCTATGTAGGAATTGAATGGCTTTATTCTAAGCTCCTACCACACTTATAATAGCGATTTTGCTCCAATTTGGTGAGTAAATGTCGAAAGTTGGGACTGGTTTGGAATTTTTAGGACTTCTATCGGTGCTTTTCATCTTTCAGTTGAGAAGCGTTGTACTAGCTGATGAACTATGGTGTTCTTGAATTTTAACGTTAACCCTACTCCTATATTATATTCAGTATTTCAAAATTCTGAGAAAATTTGGGCCCATTCACTTATATATTTTGAATGCATATTTTTTGGCGAATTGATACTAAAATTAAATTTTAACTTGACAATCTCTCAAATATAATTGTGGTATTAAAAAAAATCAGAGTAGAATCTTGACAGTCTATTTTAAAACTTTAAACCTCTGAGGCTTTTGGAACCCTGTATAAACATTCTGACTTTTATACATATTTTATTCCAATGAATGCATGGTGCACCAGTTTACAACAGTTTATGTGAAAGCAGGTTTATGTGAATTTTCAGTGAAAGCACTGGCCAATTTGAAGATACATTTGTTTGTTTACATATATGTGTTTGTTCCACAGTTTTTGTGACTGGAATCAACTTGACGAATGTGACGGTCCCTTACTACGGGGTCAAAGGTGGAACTGCTCAACTTGTCTGTGACTTTACTCTGGAGACTGACCCTCTCCTCGTTCTTAAGTGGTACAGAGGGGAACAGGTGAGCTTACTCGTATGTGTGGTTGCAGAAGTAAGGATACGTTAATAAAGAATTCAATCCAATCCAATCCAGGAATTTTTCCGGTATACACCGACAGCCGTACAAAATATCCTTACATTTCCAGTTGAAGGAGTATATGTTGACGTAAGTATTCCAACAAGTTCACTCGAATTGCACAATCAGCAGTACATTGGAAGAGAGTCAGTCGTCGTCAGTAGTCGTAGATTCAATTTTCGACTGTTAGTCGACATCGTCTATGTCCATGTATTTATTTTTTACATGGCAAACAACCCATTTCCCGTTTGAGTAGTTTTGGCAAACTCAGCAGCTATTCAAGTAAACTCTCAAGTTCAATTCGTATAAAGGAGAAATAGACCTTGCATCGCACACACTTTTCTATTTGTTTTACGATCTTATTTATTTTCTATGATAGAATCATGTATTTGTCTATTCCATGCCCCTTTTTGGAGGTTATTGTTTAATTCTTTCAGTTATGACGCTAGTTCATAGACAATTTCGACAAAACTAAAAAATATTCCCGGCTCCTATTTTTAGTATATTTGCGTATATTTTTATTTCAAATCTCAAATTTCCTACATACTTTCTCCATTGCATTAGTGAAGATAGCATTGGAGTTCCGAATACTATTGTAAATCTGGCTCTTATTTGAAGTTTTAGTTTTAAACACCTAGAAGTGTAGGCAATTTATACTTTGGAAAATTATTTTAGATTCCGCAGTCCAGTTTGACGATAGTTACCTTAAAAAATATCACATTAGAGACGAGTGGATTTTACAAGTGTGAAGTTTCGGCAGAGAAATCATTTATAACCAAGTCCAAACAAGGTCACATGATTGTAATAGGTAAGCACCTTTTGAAATCGAGTAATAGCTTAATTAACACGCTAAACTTATAGACAGGATAATTAACTAAGTATCTATTTTTACTAATGGTGGATTTACCCAGTGCATCATCGATTTAGTTAATTTACTCCTTCTTGTTCGAATTTTGTCAATTTATGATCAATAAAATCCGAACTGGAAGTCTATTAGTAAAACTTCTAAAAATTAAGGCCTTTCGGATGGTGTACGCTTATTGTACGTAGTTTGTAAGGCACTTTGTAGGAAATCTAATAAGTTGGCGATAATGCTAGTTATATCAGTGATAATGAAATGTTAGACACGATGCCATACTTTGAATTTACTAAAATAGCAACAAAAATCCAAAATTGATGTAATAATTATTGATGTATAGTGATGCAAATTGCCTATAACACATAAAGTTGAGTTAAGAAATTAATTAATTAATTCCCGGAACCAGAAAATTTAAGGCTTTACGTAGGTCTGCATCCACCAAAAAATTTTGACAATATGATCTTACACTACAACAATCTGAATTCCTGTTTAGTCGCTCTTTTGCAACTGTAGTTGACTAAATTTTAATATCCGTGCAATGTAAATATTAATATCACCATTTAACTTGAGCATATTTACTCGTTACGTAGCCCCACCATTGTATGATCCTGAGATTTTGGGAGTTCACTCACCCGTGAGTATCGGAGACAGAGTGACAGGAAATTGTACATCCTACAGGAGTAAACCAGCTGTTTCTCTCATGTTTTACATCAACGGAGAAAAGGTAAACATTTCCATCAATTAACTTTCACCTAAGGACATGTGTAGTGTACAAGACCTGGGTCAGCATTACAAATTCATAACTGAAGAATATGTGACATACATAAAATTCCAGAAAGAAGCTTGAGGGATTATCCCCAAAGTTAAATAGTTTTGAACCTCCCTGTACTTCATGGTTGTAACTTTCACTATTTCTCTAGTGAAGAAAATATTCGGTTCTCACTGCTACACGAGATGGACTTCAAAATATCTACGCAATATTTTGCGTAATTTACTCATTGCGTTAACACGCCGTACTTCCTTTTAATAAGTTTTATTACATTTCTACATATTCAATTCAAGAGTAAGAAATATGTCTGAGAATCTGTGAAAATGGGTTGTTGAAGTTCCTCGTAATTCTGGGATCATTAGGAAGAGACGCGGAATGTAATGGGGAGTGAACGAATTCATGGATCACATACACCCTTAATACGAACATACGAGGAACAATATATTAGCATATAAACTGACATGATTCTTTGGAGGGAAAATCCTTTCATAACTGCTGATTTATACTTTCCATCCATGCAATCCAATGGTTGGTTGTGCTGTGCAACGGAATGAAACGGCGGAGAAAGGATTGGCTCACATTATGATTAAGTGTATAACGCCTTGGTCGAATTCGTTGTGAAGTCTCTATGTTCCAGTCCATAAGTATTTTCAACCCTTAATTATTCGTAGTCCAGTAGAGTGAAAGTAAAACTGTACCAGTTTTTGACTTGACTTTGACTTTTGACACAACCATAAAAATTTCTGTACCTTCAGCGCAAAATTGAATTTGAAAACAAACGCGGTCAGACTGACTTTCAAACAACTTATCTGGATACAAGTTATCGAATCGCAATTCTCTCAAACAGAAGTTATGGGAGATTGCGCAATTTGCCGTTTTGCTTGAGTATGTATACTCATAATGAAACCCAAAAAGTATTGTTCAAGTGGCAAAACTCTTTAAACCAGCAGATTCAATACTTTATTCTTAATGAACATTCTTTTTCTGAACAAATATCGAAAAACTATGGAATCACTATTTTATGCCAAACGAGTATCTCCAGTACCTATGCGCGGCATATTATGTGATACAGGGGAAAGCTTTGAATAGAATTTTGGAAACAAAACAAAGAAACGAAATTGGAGAGATTTCAATCTTTCGACATTTTGAAAGAGAGAATCTGGAAACAAAAAATTTAAAACATTTAAAAAAGAAATTTCCATTCCCTGGAAATGTACACCGACTGGAACATACAAGGAACTCCGTAAGGTCTTTCCTTTACAAGTGGGCGGGTTATTTTCACCTCATTCATTTCATCTAATGCTCTTGCCATGCAAACCACTAGTGCAATGATAGGACCACCACAGTGACGATACTTCGTGTTAAATGCACTGGAAAGTGGAATTGAAATCCCAAGTTCTTACTTGCATATTAATGCTTTATTTTATAACACATTGATTTTGAATAAACGTGTAAAACCGAATCCTAGATCTGAAACATGGAATCATGCTTAACGTACTACACATACTTGAATTAAATTAAGTCAAGGGATGAGCTGCTCCTGGATTGAATCTGACTCACTTCACATTTTATATTATGATACTCATGTCTTGTTGAATTTTAGGCAGAAGCCACAGAATTAATAGAGTACTCTCCTCTCAACGACACCGATGGTTTGGAAACGTCAGTCCTTGGTTTCAATTTTAGTGTTGAACCTCGACATTTTCCAAAACCTGGGATGAAGATGGAACTCAAGTGTACGGCCACAATAGGGAATTTTTACTGGGTCAAATTGATGTCAGTCACAGAGGCAAACGTCAATGCTCAGCCGTCCTTTTCCGGTCATAATCGTCACCTTTCAGGTATCACATTTAGTTTCTAGTCATTACAATTAAATTTCTTAATACTCTCGTTAGTTTTAACTTTCTTCGCAATGGCACCCCCATTTGCAAAGAGAAAGGCACCCACGTAAGTAATAAGAGAAAGTTTCGAGCAGAGAAATGTGAATTTGACACATGCGCCCCCGAGGGGTCGAATTCCTAACATAACGAAAGGAATAACAACTTGTAGTCTCATTGGTGTTTTTTAAAATCCTGTATTCTGATTCGGCTGATATTTCGCACAAAACTACTGGCCTACAAAGTAGATCTAGGAGATTTAATTATGAATTCAGAAAAATTGGTCATATGAGTAGATTTTAACTCGCCCTTGAATTCCTATCTGTAAAAATCTGTACGACTTTATCTGACTGACTTCTTGTGACCGGACCACCTCTTATGGCATACGAAGGCAATATGTTACAAAAGAAAATTAACGAGATTAGAATCTAGTTATTATATGCACATAGAAAAACCGAATCTGAGGAAGGCATGAAAGCTAGTAGGAGAAGCGCCATTTGTTTAGCCAAGAATTGGGTAACACAATGAAAGTAAATGCTTGTAGAGATAACTAATGAGAATGTTCAGTCATTAAGAACTACGGCAAATCAATTGTTGGCATTTTCACCCAGCGTCTTATTTTCCTTAAATTGGATCAATATAAAATTCATATTACTCCAGTATGGATTTCTGTGTTATATTTCTCTCCATGTCAGTTTATGCCTGCCAAGCTGGTTAGTCTTTTTAGGACGAGTTTGAAAGACAGGTTTTGATTAATTTAATATTTTAGGTGGTGGTGTCCGAGGAACTCCTTCCTTTTGTCACATGTCAATTATTCAGGGGATTATGTGCGTGAACTTCTTTTTGTTTCTCATGCCGTGGTGGTGACTCGACGTGTGCAGTTTCTGAGGACAATACTAACTCTCAGTTGACAAAAGTTCCTTGAATTCCTCAAAATGAACAAAATACAAAGAATACCCAGTAAAAACAAAAGTACGAAACGTGCGAGTGTTTTCCCAACATTTTTTTTCCTTCGAGTCTTCGATCGGTGCAACGTGGAAGAGAATCTGAATTTGACATATTATTTAGCGTTGGACAACTGTGATGGTTTGAACAAAAGAAAGAAAAAGAAGAACGGATGACAGGGACACACAAGGTTGCCTGTCATCGCATTTCGTTCCCATTTCGAGTTTCGGACAACTGTTGTCGAATTGAAAGAAATATTTGATGTGTGTGGTATAACAGCGATTCCAAGAAGTGATGATATGAAATTAACCTGGGATTGGTCACATGTAATTTTACTACAGAACTAAGCAACCTCGTAAACTATGATTAACCAGAGATGAGACACCGGTAATAAACATACACAATGTGCTAGATTTATTAAATGTAAAAAAATATTGTTAATGTAAGTGTGAGTATGTCTGGTGAATTTATTAAATTGTCCTCCTAAGCATTTCCCTTCTAATATTTTATTGCACACAACCACAACTTGTGTGAACAGGTGAAAGTTTTCCGGGAAAAGATTTTTGGTTTCGAGTACCGTGGTATTCAGGTTACCAAAAAAGACGTACGAAGTGGGAGAAATTCCATGGAACTACGTTCACCTATCTCTCAAGACTATATGTATTGAGTTAAATGGTTCATGGCAAATCCTAATTGATTTTCAGAACCTATTTTATGGGATTTCTTGTCTGAAGAGTTTTCGAATGGTTAAAACGTCAAACATTCCTTCTGAGAGAATTCGATTTGGTGAATCCAATTCAATTCAAACTTTCCCTTTCAATGCAATGCATAGGGTTTAAAACTTGAATTGCTATTCACTCCGCATACTGTCCGCCGGCAAAAATAACACCTGCTGATAGTAATCCTATCCTAATCCTAATTAGAAAAAATCCTTTGTGTACATATTAATCGGTTATTCTGATTCTCTTATCAGTGGATGTAAATGTGACAGTTGCACGAACAAAATAGTCCGTGCGTGCGTGTAATTTTGATGTTATTCTAAATTCCCATTTTGCATGGAATTGCATTTGCATTGCATTCAAGCTCATATACCATTTTGTAGTACAAAAAATTTTTCTTGTTCGTTTATTCTGCTCCTCTGATCTCTAGACGCGTCTTCGTCTTCTAAAAATAGTGGCATATTTGATGTTCTTTTGATACACTTACTTTACAGGAATTTCCTTTCTACTTTTCTAGTCGTCTTCTCTGGGGTGTGTGTAACCAAATGGAGCGAGAGTGTGTAAACCATGGTATCTATCCACCAGAATCCGGGCCGTCAACTTCTACTCCCCGGGTTTTTAGAAAACCCGGGAGTAGATCTACTACATAATATTATCCCCATCCTACTACCATGTATATGCAAGCGGAACACTTTTACTTACTCTCACACCAGAAACAGTCCTAATTGGTATTCTAGACGAACGTTGTCTCTATGTATGTGTCACACATAGTAGTGCGAATCTTTCAGTTGTATCTCCAGGCACTAGTTTACTTTAGCTTTTAGATCACTGTCAGAAACTAGAAAGATACTCGGGATAGGGGAAATATCACTTTCTACGTGGTCTCTTACGTTTTTCGGATATGCACTTGAGACTCTCAGATTCATTCTCAGTCCTGTTACCCCAAGTCGCTCGGTTTTGCCCCTCAGGGAATCCATTCAACCCACCAAAAGGAAGAGAAAAAAAGAAAGAAGAATTCCTCCAGTCAACTTCGTCATCCCAACCATGACTACGACATTTCCACAACCACTCAAAACCCATAAAGAACCCTTGTTTTTTTATTGCGTTTCCTATCCAGCAACAGCAATAGCACAAGAAGAGCTGTGTGTCTTTCGTATAATGTCCTCTGTGTGTGTTTCTGAACTCGAGTCCAGTTTGTCTCCTAAAAAGACTTGTCAATCAATATTTGCAATTTTTGACAGATTCTTTTATTTTTAGTACAATTCTTACGATACCCGTACATATGTGCTGAGGATTTGACACGTCTACCAAGAGTACCCATGGGGGTGTCTTAAAATAAATAACCTTTCTAAAGCAGTCCAATTTTAAAATCAAGTGACTGTTCAAGTACACCCATTTTTGTTCACTGAATGTCTACTATTACTACTTAATCATTCATTTCATAAAAAGATCTGTCAATCAATATTTCAATTTTCTTGACAGGTTCTTTTATCTTCTCGACACACGTGTATTGCATTGAGGAGTGGCTACATAAAGTACCCATGCGAGTGTTCTGAATAAAATATTGTTGAAGTAGAATTTATTAAAATGTCACTTTTCTGTACAGCTGCGTCAAATATGTTGAATGATTTAAACTTGTAAACATCATATTAGCTTGTAATTTCTAGCGATTTACGTTAATTTTCAGTTTTTAATGAGAACCCCGAGTAGAACGCAGTTCTTTGGAATTACGACTCATCGGCTTTAATAATGCTTCAAAATTCAAAATCTGAAATCCATAGTATAATAGGAAACGATTGATATTTTCAAGTAAATTTTCTATAGCGTAAAGGTGAACTAATTTTAACATCCGGTGTACTGGAAATGACATAAAAGATTATGACGAGTTGTCTGTCATGATTACCTCGCAATATTTTTTGTATTATAAAATAATAGTACGTTGTAGAGCAACACCACTTTCCTCAGTAGTAACGTTGAATCAAAATACACAAGTCGATTTCAATACTTTTCTGTTCACTCACATTGAGTTAGATCTAAAATGAGACTCAAATTTTTATTATTAATCGTGACCTCCGCGCTTGCCGCTTACACTTTTGCGGCCGGCTGTACAGATACATTCAAGGATTTTGAGTATCAGTTGAATGTAACTGACGCCTGTATGGTCAAGTTAAATTTAACAATGATGGATTTAGATTTGGATGGAGGTCAGTGGGATGAGGTCACTCTAGGTTTTGACGACAAGGTCCATAATTTAAAACAAAATCATTCTTTAGAAACTCGTAATTTATAGATTTCTAAAATTACATTGTGTTGTATTCAATTCAGTGCCTATCCAAATGTTTCTGGATCGGAATGCATCTGGTAATTAAAATTCCAACATCTTCAATTTTTCTGAAAAATATGAATATTTTAAGTGAAATTAAATCGTTTTGCGTAGATGAGTCCTACTGGAGTAGTCAAGAAAGACCAAGTTGGTGCGTATATGGAAGAACAAGGACCGAAAGAATTAATTTCAATCTTGATTCCTAGCATTAACAAATGCATTGATGCGCATGGTACGGATTTTTTTATCAGCTTAGAAATTCTGTTAGCATTATAAGTGTACCATCAAATCTACATATAACTCTCTAATACAATACGATATTTCCACAGATAGAGCACTCCGAGAACGCGGAAAAACAATTAACCTCTGTGATTTATCTTACAAGTTAAACGTTTGCTTTAACAAGGGCTACAAGGAGGTACAACTTACAATTTGGATTTTTAAATTCAAAATTTTGAGTTCAATTTTATTTTATTTATCTTGGTAGATTTGTTGAACACAAAAGTTTTCCCTCGTACATCTTCCGATGACCTCTGAGACTCCTAAACTGAAGGAACGTTAGTTTTAGAGCATCATTTGTGAAATTTCGAGCCGGCAGCCACAAACGCGTTTCAAATAATATACCGTACAGTGTGTTGGAAATTAATTTGGTAAATATTCTACTCAAATTTTACAATTATTTTAATGTACTAGTTAGTGCTAGTAAACTCTTATTAAAATTTACAAAATCAGATAAAGCTCTGACTTTGTTTTAAAAAAAAACGTGTTGCTATTTACATGTAGTCTTCTCATCTCTCGTGGTATACAAAATTGGTTCAAGCTTCTCTACAAAATTGATGTTGAAATAGACAATGTAATTCTAATGCAATTGACCATAAAATAGTCAATTCAAGTTGAATTTTAATTAAATTACGCGAGGAACAAACGCTAACTTCAAAAAACCTTAAGCGACTTGTCAAAAGATAAAGCGGGACTATAATTGCCGCGTGATTTATACATAAAGATTTGTCCTTCAATTAGCGACCACATTTAGTCTACGAGCATTCTCCTAGTACTGCACGTGCACGAATTCAACCTGTTGTAGCGGTCACCTGGCTGTAACAACCGGGTCTTGATGCCAGTCCTAAGTCCCCCCTCTTTTTAACGTGGTACAGGCGTTACTAAATAATTTTTGGGATGACTCTAAACTATTCTCACAAGGCGTTTGTTACATATCTAAAGTTTACGCTGTATTAATCGTTCTAAATCCAAGCTGACAAAAATCAAAAGAAAATCCCACAGTTAGTTGCTAAGATTGAAGGATTGACCATCCCCGTTGTCTCTTGCGCTAACATGAGGCTCATCACACTTCTGGCTGCTGTACTTGTTACGGTGGAATAATGTATAAGGTTTCTCATTCCTTGGTGTTGTTTATTTATGTATACATATAACATACACAGAGCCAGTCTAGTAGTTCGTGCCCACAGATCATTTCCGCGGCCACCAGGCACTCCATTGTTCTCCTAAAACATTATGTGCTTTCTCCTCCCAGCTTTCACCATACGAATCCAGACGGTCATAAGACACCCAAACAAGCTCACCGCACAGAATCTGGACTATATGAGCCATAAGGAACATAATACTATAATGTATACATAGCCAAAAATTTCTAAAATTAGGAAAAAAAATATTGACCATACTTTCTTTCAGTGTCTGATGGACAAAGAACTGAACTGTTTTGTTTACATTACACGGGCGGGTCTTTTGAGCTGAAATTCGTACCCTATCATACCAGGGTGTTATATGCGGGAAATATTATGCTAGAGACAATGAGATGGGCGTTGTCGAGAAGAAGTCGGTGTGATGGTGTGATAAATCTTTCTTTTCCTGACGGCTATGTGCCAAATACACTAGACACGTAAGATACTTACGACGGGGGTTCGACCAAGGCAGACCATGCAAAATGCACGAACGTTCTCGTGACACGCTTTGCAACGGATATCATCTCCTGGATAGGGTCCCTCAGAGTACTACATGCCTCCGCATAGGACCGACAAAACTAAGATATACTTTGTGTGCGATATGCTCAAGAGAATCTGTCACGCGATTACTGAGAGAATATTTCGCAAAAATTTTGTAGCAGATACAATTCTTCGCAATTCTGGTCAAAATAAACTTTTGTCAATGCTTGAAAAATGATAGCATCACCGGATTAATCAAACTTTCACTTTCAAACTTATTTTTCTTAAAAAAGTAACACAATTTCTTATTTTTCAGTATTTTCACACAGTTTTTCATTTTAAAGCGCTCCTAAGCGTTGGAGCTCATACCGACATTTGAAACGTCCTATTGGGTTGAATCCACATAGTTTCTAGTTTTCTCCGACTTAGCCGCTCAGAGGGATATATTAATATTTCTGCCGGACCCTGTGTTATATGACTACGTCTATAACTACGACTATGACTACTTTCCCTTGGTAGAGGTAATTTTGAAAGGAAGTATTTATATATGGTATATGTTTATAGAAAGGCGTGGATCGTTTTGTGCCTAGGAGATAATAATTTAACCTTAGCATTATTGCAAGTAGTCCAGGAATGGGCAAGAACTGAAACATGGGACTAATTCGGAATCAGATGAACGAATTGCGTGTGGAAATATGTGAGTATTGTAGAGTGATTTACAAATTCAAAGTAGTTTGGGGATTGGAACTCGAAGCTTGGAGAAAAGGTAAAGTCGGAATTTTCGAGTGACATGTTTCGATTTCTTAAGAATTAGCACACAGCTTTTCCAACCCGTCGCTTCGCGTTGAAAAGTTCATGGTTAAGCAAACGGACGGATTACTCCAGGTAACACTTAAGAAAGTTGTCTACCAGTTTCTTTCTCTTTCGTGAAAAAAAAGAAGGAATCGCAAACAGAAAATCCTACTCGTACGTAGTCGTCGTTACAAAAGAATTTATGGGAATAGAAGATTCTCGTTGGCAGAAAGAAAATCCCTTTTAGAAAAGAGTTGTTGGGTTTTAGGTTAGTAAAGCCGAGCCGATTTCAATGGATAGAAAAATCCGCTGTCAGCTGGTGTATTACTCTACTAGGACTAGGACTACTTTCACCCATTTTATTCTTAGGGGTGAATTTGAATGTGATTAAGTGTTGGAATCAGTGGCTTTTCTAAACCAAGCTAATATAAAACCTCACCAAAGCCGCGCTTGGCGGATGGCTGGCTCACTGTGTCAGCCATGCATAAATTAAACCAACTGATTTGTACATTTAAAAATGTAAATTGTAAGTACAGGACGTACATTACCTTGTAGTTTATTCGATTCTTTTTACTGTGATTGCACTTTTGTAATACTAAGTGCTGATATGAGAGAAAAAACTCAAGAAAGTAGTGTTAGCATAATTTAATTTGTTTAATCTCCCAGACATCTTCAATGTATCTGGAAGAAAAATATAATGTAATATAGAATAGAAACTTAATTGTTCTGCAATAGTTTATACTATTGTGTAAATTTGTATTGTTCGAATTAGTGTTATCTAAACACGATATATGCATTATGTGCTTTTCATTGGACACGCTACAACAATCATTCGTTAGGACAGCAGCATTTCAACCTCTGGGAACACGCGATTTTTATGATGACTTGTGATACGTGGCTATGCCCAATCAAGTTTCGGTAGCTTAAAATCTATTTTACAAATTATACACTTTGGTTTGTAAAGAAAAGATTCATGGCAAATGGCAAAAACTTGGATTTTCGAAAAAGTTTCAAACGCAAAATTCATGACGCTGAAAGTTGATTGTTTTATACTTAAAAATTCTAAAAATTAATACTAATCTATTAGTTTGGTCCTGCTGTCGGCGACTTAAGTTAGATATAATATCGTATATTATGTTTAACAATTTAAAGCAGGTTTAGGCATTAGGCATTAACGAATGCTTCAAATTGAACAACCCTTGAAAAGGTTGCATTGGATTGAATTACGTTCTGAGTGTATAACGTATACACAGTCCTGAAATTATAGGAGAGAAATATTTTGGTCACATGGAAGCAGTAAACACATAGATGATCAACCAGTTCGAGTCATCGCAGTGATATTTTTATAGAAAATAATGACGGCCGTAATGAGAACATAATCACAAGATCAGATGAAACAACCGTTTTCCAAATACACCAAAGAAAAACTCACGTACGAGTATAACCTCGTACGCAGAGAGGAAGCAAGGGATTACCATCATTTCACTAGGGAAGTAGTATTCCAAATTCCCTACATTTCTGTTGAATATCGAGTTACTAAGTTTTAGACAATTTTTGGTATAAGCGAGATAATTTTGGTATAATGGATTCCTAGGCGTAATGTACTTTTCGGCGTAAGCCATGTATTTTTTGGGCTAAGAGTCGTTCGGTCTCAGTCAATATAAAGTCGAAAT
>JAQFYE010000766.1:0-29839 GCA_034694305.1 Protaphorura glebata | reverse complement strand
GAACTATGTAACTTTTTTCCATATACTTTTACATAAAACATTTATATAATTTTTTTTGTTAAACTTAATGTTAAATAAAGAAGATAAACTTAACTAACAATTGTGATACTCCATTATCACAATTGACCAAATATAAATTATGGAGCTTTATAGCCTCATGTACATTGGATGAAATGAAATGCTCTGCATTACCCATTCATTTATTGGCTGACTGGAACTGGAGCTTGGTTGTCCCTTTCATTTTTATCTTATTTTCTAAGGCGACCCGAGTCGAATCAGTGTGGTCTGATTGCGCTGAGAGTCGATTAGAGAAAAAAAGTAGAGCCAAACAATTTTTTATCCTGCTTGATACATTCATTGAAAATGCAGTGGATGAAGGTAATGTGATCCGTTGGACTTGTATGACATTTTTATTCATTGCCCTTCGCAAAGTTGACACGTATCCATCCCCCGAAGAACGACATCTCAGTTTTTTGAGGCCTTGTTTCTTTCAACTTCACCCGATTGGATTTCTGTGGCCCAGGTCGCGACACGTTTGAATAAAAGACACTGGAGCATATTTGAATGCTCCAGTGGCAGTCTAAAATTCTAGACCTGGTTTGATTCCATTTCACTACGACTACTACTTCTAAAGTGGTTCCATTCATTGTGATTGACTGAAAAAGAAAACGGGACCAAGAATAGGAGAAGAATCACTTCACCGAAGTTGCCTTTTGCCTCAGTGCTTTCGTCAAGTGGACAGCTATGTTATGTCCCGAACGTTGAACTATGAGGGGAAAATATAGAAAAGAAAAAAATTCGTATTTAGTTCTTAAACATTTACATATGGATCATGAAATAATATAATGGCAACGCAAAGGACGAATGGGCACGGAATCTTGGTTGTATTTGTATACATATTGAGAGATTCACATCCATAGAGATTTGTAAAAATATTCATTCCATCATCTCACTTGGGATTGGATTGGCATGAATAGGGACACCCGAGAATGAATAGAAATAGGACACATTCAATTTCACATCTGAATTTTGAATGAACAAGTTTTGACGCACAAGCAGAATTCAATCCAAACCTTTTTTCAGACTTGAAAAATTGAGCTATGCAGAATTTGCACGTGAGAAATCAACGGCGTGATTTTATTTTATTGTTGCGCAATTTTCAGTTTGCAATTGCATAGAATGAGGGGAATTTATTTTATGGCTTTTATGTTCGACTATTGGATTGGCCAATCGTTCTGAAATTGAGATTTGCAAATATCTGGTATATCGAGACTGACTTATGAATACGGTTTGTGACCAACAAAAACGTGGTAACAACTAATCCATTCGCGTTAGATCCCTTTAGTCTAATGTTGTCTGAATTTGCCTTACAAAATCTCCTGCAGCTAATTTTTGAAATCATGTCTGACAGCCAAACGTGTCGTGACCTTTCAGATCGCCTAACTCTGCTATTACCCCAATAATAGCAGAGTTACATTTATAATAAGAATCCAGCCAAACCAAGATACCTGAATTCCGCGCAATTTGCGTGCAATTTTCTTTGCTTCTGTTGATCTACGAGTCTAAAATTAATTTGCATTAATAAGCGTGCTTATATAAAGAGAATGGTAACTCTAATTATTGATTTGAGAATCTGGGTTTTTTCCTGATTTGAGTGAACAGAAGAACTACCTTTATTTACAACAATGAATGATTATCAGTTTTTTCCCCTCATGCTTACTCGTACAATTCATGGATCGGAGGTGTAAAAAAAATAAAAGTACAGTTGTTTCTCTCGCCTGCCGCGTGCTTCCATCCCATTCGGAGAAAGATGGGTTCGAAGGCGTCAAAAATCATAAGCCGATTAATCACAAAAATTCCAAATCAGTATTCTACCCACACGCACGTCAACTCTTTTTCTTTCTATGCATGCTCTTGAATGTAAACACAAATATAGTAAAAATCTAAACATTGAGGTTCAAATAAGTAAGTGTTGATATATTGCGTAACTATCTGCGGTTAAAATCTTACCATAAAAATACAAATATTTCGGCTTTCCGCGTAGTAATCCAACTCCCGTTATGTGGATACATTACATTGAATTTTTGGATTCCTGCTGAATCATTCAGAAATTGAAAAAAAAAGAAGCTGTATCTCTTGAAACGTGAACGTGAAGACAGTTTTTGACCCTTCCTTTGTGTCAGCTCATTAGTTTCTTCCGCGTTCGGAGATGTATAAAAAAATAATGTACGTAAGGGCTCCCCGGTAGTCGTAAGTACGTACAATTACTTTTTCATCCAATCATGATGATATCTGTGGATCTCATCCTCATCCAGGTGGGGGCCCTTGTGTTGTGCATGGCACAACACACTTTCTGTTGTAACACTACATGTCCTTTGTGCATGTCAAAATAATGCGGAAAACTTCACCCGGAAGGATTTATAACCTCACTCATTAAATCCAACCACTACAGTGTTCGTAAAAAAAGTAACAGTAATTCTCCATTCAAAACATCCATCCGTATGTTATTCGAGATTTTTTGGAGAAATAAAGCTAGACCCGGCAGAAACTATTTCTAAAATTCCTGAAGCAGCCAGTTGTCCGGTTGGATTGGGTTTCGCGTTTATATGTATTAACGCTAATATTTACTGACCAGACAGGGTGTGGTTGTTGCCACTTTAAATTTTTATGCCTTGCCTTTTCCCTAATGAGATTGGGTTTAATTAAACACACTTTATTTAAAATAAATCGTCAGATAATGAGATTCGGTGTTTTCTGCAACGTTTTACGGTTTTGATTAAGATGTTGGGACCTGCCGCATTATCACCCTCCTAAATCCAATGTTTAATGCTTACTTGCGTAACTTGTCACATAGAAAAAACTAAGGATTGTTGAAGTTTGCTGGGAAGCCCCATAAACCTGAAGAAATCCTTCGTACTAACTCGTTGACAAATAACATAATATCCAGTAGTTTGAGCACAGTCAGTCGTCATGATGAGCTCTGCATAGTAAATTCGAAGAGTGTGACAACAGACGGCAAACGGAGGGACAACACGAACCACTTATAAAAAATAATCCCTCATCATTTCTTAGACTTTGAGTTGTTTAGTGGCACTGTAGTAACCAGTGAATATATGTACATAATATTGGGATTTTTTACTATAGTAGTTATTAGGAATCAGCCAGCATGCGTCCTTGACTACTTGTATAAACTTACCTTCTTTGAAGTCATAATCATTAGTTTCGGGTGTAAGTACAAGAAATCAGCAGCAGGAGTGGTGGAATTGTAGGGATCTTCTCCTAGGTCATGCCTTATGGCTGAATAACCGAATGGTTTTTCAGTGTTCCGGCTTATCGTTTTTGTGATAAAACTTTTTTAGTACTTTTGCATAATTCATTTAGCACAGAACTGTTTTCACCATAACCCTTAATAGTATAAACTTTAATTAAGAGTTTGGAGAACGTATTTGGGCATTTCTGAAATATTAAACGTTTTTCATTGCTGTTATGAAATGTTTGAATTCAAATTTGTACAGAAAGTGACAATTCCATGGTCGCCTTTGTAATAATCAGCTACGACCACCTCTGTTCTGAAATCTGTCTTTAATTCTGGCCTTGAAGTCGCCACAATGGAAATATTGGCTTAAAATTCTTTGAAAATCTCAGCTAGAAGTTCTGCCCTGAAGCCCCTCGTACGTCAAGTTATGTATTGAATTCTTTTGACTGCTTTCAGCCAGAAGGTCTTTGCGAATATCCTTCGCCCGGATTAGTCGAATTTATCGCTAAATATGGTAAGTTTACCGTGGACTGGCTATTAGTCCATCTATAGTAACCACTTTCACTCCCGTAAAACATATTTACATACAGCAATATAAACAAAAGTATAATTGGACTGAGACCACAAGTTAAAACGGAATACTCGGTTGCGTCGGTGTTAGAGAAATACGGGGCGAGCGGCGAGTATCTCCTGAAAGTGCAAGTAGTTGTAGTCAAGCACATGGATGAATACTAATCAGATCTCATGTTGTTATTTTTTGTCGTACTTAATTCATTCCGAATGTTCTGGTTTTCATATCAATCACATCAATCGGAGAACCGAAACAGAGGCTGAGGATTAAATCAAGATTCGGACACACACACCGTCAGACTCGCCCTTGACCCACTCCGTTTTTTACGGTTCTCTCCCGTCTCCCGTGCGCAACAAACGGTGACCATCTGCAGCAGTGTGGCCATGGTCATAGACACCGATAAACCAAGCTTCATATACTATTTATACGTTACATCCTGGTCCTATCCTCGAATTTACATCTGTGCATACATTTATACAATTGTGGGTTACCATTTCTTCCTACGAGCACAAATATCAGTACAACCACTGTACTGTCACACAACTCTATTTGTGCGTCAGTGTGTTATTTACAAAAATCCATTAAAGGGCAGATTCTACGGAAGATTGTTCATAATCATTCATTGTTCATTTCATGCTTCACTCCCTCACATGATTACTACTATCCTACTATGCATTCGTAATGTGACATGGTTTTCAGCGTCTACCGGGTATGGATTATACTCACGAGCAAATCCAGTTAAATTTGTAGATGATACAACACAAGACAAAATTCCGACATTTTCAAGTTAATAAATACTCCTTTAATCGACATTCGGTAATGGCAATAAAAAAAACTATAATATATTGTCTGCCCGAGTGATCGAACCCTCACGAAGGGACAGTGGCTCTCGCCATGTTTGACCAAATCAAAATCCCATCATACAGAACCTTACAAATATTACAATTGCCATGTGTTCTTTAGTAGTTTGAGGATCCGGAAATTAAAGTGATTACATGGTTGTTCAAAGCACATGCGGTCAGTCCATTCAAACAACGGTCAATCATGTTAAACGTGTCATTAAGGGAAGCGTGGATCCGTAGACTAAAAGGATATTTATTATTCCTCAAGACAGTTTTAAACAAATGAGAGTTGTCTAATGTTTAGTGACTAAGTTCTCATGGGTCAATCCAAATGATAAGAATGGACGGGTTGAGGATTGTTGGATTGTAAATACTAAAGAGTGGCTCAGATTTAAGATGAGCTCAAAGGGACTCACCGCACGCGTCTGGCAGCCGCCAACTGCCCTCAGGCTGGACATGGAGCTTCGTCATAAAAAAAAATCTTTGTACGTACAGAAGTTGAGAAGTGAGAGGACCTTCTCTCATTATCACTTCAACAACACTCTCCAAGGGTTCGATCTACTAAACAATGAATGATGGAAGAACTAGAGAGGAAAGGGTACATAAAAAATATTTCAAAACGTAGGCACCCTGCTATAACGTACCCTTAGCACCTCTTCTCAATTTTTACTCGTCCACTCTCACCTATTATTCTACCTTTATTTTTAGTTTCGCTATCTTCGGACTTTGTCCTAATTTATTCACTCTGTGTTCCCAGGGTCTAACAAGGTATATACGGATGAAGGTTCAACTTAGAATGACCTGAAAGTTTCAGAATTTGTATTGACATGGTCAATCCGCGGAATTGTGTCGGAGAACGGTCTGGCTTTCCACTTGACATAAGGAAGGTACCCCTATTGACACAACAATCCTTAGTGGAGAAAGCCATATTCTAAGCAACTGTCAAACATTTTCTGCCCGAGGGATCGAGCCCTCAACATAGTGATTAGGAAATGGTTCGATTGCCCGTACCACTATGGTAGAACGAATTATACGCCATAAAACAATTAAATCGTTATAGACTCGGACATTTTCTTTCTGCGCAACTCAGCACATTTGACTGGCACGAGTTCGAATCCTTCTGAAGGCTTGACATACGTTACATCATAATATTGAAAAAATATTTTTTTAAAGAAATTTTAGTGTAAAAATAAAGTTTGGCCCATTAAAGTATGACAGCGTGGCAAATCCACTCAAAACTGGTGCCCAAAATGTTGTGTTTTCAAGGATAAGAAGTCGGAGTATTTTGTGTTTGTGGCGAAGGGACATGAAAAGACTCAAAGATTTTGAATTGTACGTCCGATAACTGTTCCTTGTAAAGTGTAGCTACCAAACCTCAACCCTTTATCTAAAATCCTCGTTGTATAATCCCTTGAAATGATCTCTACTATATAATTATGAATTAAAACTAGCATCGCACAGATCAAACCGGAGGCATTGGGGAGTATAACGGTCTGGTATTGGAGGAAGCAACCGTACAGATTTATACAATGAGTGTTCCTGTGTTAATTATGACTTAAGAGTTACGATCAAGGAAAGGAAAGGAACGAAAGAGTACAAAAATATTTTTGAAAATTATTAGGTATAAGGTTAGGCTTAATGTGCTGGTGGGTTGTCCCAGTAATTGTATTACGATTAGTCGGTTTTAATTTTTTTAATGTCACACCTCAACCCCAGTTCTGTGCCCGGATTCTTAACGGTCTCGTCAGTGATCGGGACAAAATCTATTTCATATAATATGTAACATTAAAATCTTTTGTTGGACTTCTTTCTTTCTATTCCACTTACACAGTAGAGAGAACGACATTGTATATTTGGAACGAAGGGGTGGTCGAGCATAGCCGATCGCATTATATTTAATGTTATATCACATTATATTATATTATGGGATCTGGTCTTTTTGCCGACACAGCATTCAATATAAAAGAAACTCTGCCCTGCCCTGTCTTAGCAAATGTATGCGTATCTCATTAAGTAATTCATTAGACCCAACCAAGGCAAGGGGTAGTTTGTAATGTAATCCTTTCAATGTTTCTGGGAGAAAAAGTCATTCTACAATTTGTGTACCGCCATAGGATTCATGTTTATGTTCAGGTCATATTCATTCGCTCTAGGTCAATCGTTTGTAGTTTTAAAACAGTAAGAATGAAAATGCACAAGTACTACGACTACAACATACACAGAATATCCCAGATCCACAAGTTCCGTCGCTAATTAAGTCAGGGGCAACGTGAATAAAAAATGTACACAGACTTCATTTACAACTCCAGTTCCATGTCTAATCAACTGAATGTTGGTTCTTATGGTTTGCTTGGGGTCAACAGAAGTGTCTTTGGCAGTGGTTGATGCCGCTTCAAGGAGTTTTCTTCCATGGCCTTCGAATTCCCAAGATCACATCCACCGTTTGGAAGGAACGGTTATGGTTGGTCCATGACCTTTGAGAAAACTCCGGCTTGCGGTTGTTACATTGTTGGTGTGTTTGCTGGACAAATATAGGATTATTCTATTAACATTATCTCTTAATCTGATTAGGCAAGGTAGGACTTGAATGGGGGGTTCAGAATTTTTTCGACACAACCACAGAATCCGGAAGAAAGAAAAGGGCTCTTCGGGACGGGTGGGATTTAATTCAGAAAAAAAAGTTTTTAAACTACTTATCGAGGAGCCAAAGTAATAATCTGACGTAGTGTCTGCTGGGGTTCTTAAGATTAAGTTTATGTCCATTATGTTCTAAACGGATTATGGGATTCTGCGGCCGCGCTTCAAATTTTAAAACACCTATTGTATGAACAATAACTGGTCCGTTCTGAGTTAGTCGTACTAAAATATAAAGGACTCGAACTTAACCCTTTCAAAGTTAAGGAGACCGATTTGCAGTGCTCAAGAATTGAACGTAGTAGAAATACTAAAAATCTACACCAGGTTATCTAAAGTGATTCTACGAGAGAAAAGACTCACAAAATCCGATTTTCAATAAACGGTACAGAAAAATGGCAATTCTCAGGTTAACGTCGTCTTCTGCTCAACAATCACTATCGTGGAATGTTTTTTAATAAGAAAATTTTTACTTAATTATTTAAAAGTTTTATTTAGAAATATAAGAGTATTTCGGCTAGACGAATTTCTTAGAAATAACAAGTTACTTTGAAATACTCGTTAAACCTGTTCTTTTTTGTTTGTTTTTTGAACCTCAATTGTTTGGTCCTCAATTGGAACTCCGAATTTTGTATTTTATGAATTCCTTTCTCCGCCAGCAAAACATTTACATTTACAAAGATTTTCAAATCAATATGTATCTGCCAATTCCGTATGCATTGTATTTTATTAAATGAGGAAAAAAATTAAACGGGAAACCTTTGGCCTGGTCGTAAGATATAACGGCGGATGTACATAAATCATAAGCGTTCAGATGAAGTCTGATGAAATGTGACATTTTCAGAGAGAGAAAAGAACGAGAATGGAATAAAAAGTGAAAATTGTATAATACGCTATTCATTTCATGACAGACAGGTTTTCCAGACTCACTTTTTCTCTCTCGTTGTTGTCGGCATCCTTTTTAGTTGGCTTCTCAGGTGTGTAGACGTGTTTTTATTTTCATGTCACTCAATCGAATTAATAATAAAGTTCAGCAAGGTAGCTATGCAAGGAAATTACCAGTGTCAATGTGGGTGCAAAAAGTTGGCAAGTAACGAGTGGCAAGTAGTAGCTGACCATTGATATATTTATGAGCAGTAAGATAAAACACAAAATTTATAGACCAAATATCGCATATTTATGTTAAGTTAGCAAATTAAATCAGGAAGCTTCAACGCCAGAAATATTCTCTATTGTAATTGGAAAATCCAAGCGCAAAATAATGCATACGATAGTTGCCTTTAAATTTAAATTTGCAAGCGCAAAAATTATTTATTCATCAACTTCCAGGTGAAAATAAGCATGTGTTTTAAATGGTTGCCGAAGTTGAATTGAGCGACAGGTCACAAGTCATCATGTAACATTAATACTTATGTATGCTATGAACACCTCAGTCAAGCACCTGTTTTTTTTAAATATTGTTTTTTTTATCTATTATGTTTGTTTTTTAGTGTATTGGCGCGCGGCGCCGGCACAAGTCTCCTGTCTGTGTGATATTAGGACTCATCCTCTTCGTCATTGTTATTTATGATGAAAACGGGATGAAAGGTTGGGATAGTGCTAACGTTAATGAATCTACAGGGTTCCAAATATATCTATGTTAGAGCGCAACTATGGACGCCATGTATGAGCAAAAAAAATAAATTCAACTCCATCCGCCACGAAAACAATAATAGCAAAACCGTTTTACGTCACTTGCAACGAATTCGGATTTGGGTGAACTTTTTTTATAACTTTGTAATGTGCCAGTTTTGTAAGAGTTATTTCATATAAGTGACTCTTTTAGTAAGAGAACCATGTACATAGCTCGTACACATTGGAAACCCCGTATATCGAGAAGGATTCCGGAACACAATACATTCATGATTCATTAGAAATGCAATGGAAAAATTGTTGGGACATCTGCTCCTAGGTCGATTTTCTCTTACCTGTTCAAATAATCACCCTCGGTCCGAAGAAGAACAATTAAGAATTCCTAACACAAATACAAGTCCACAGACTACTGTCGCTAAATTGATTCTGCTTCCGTCTAACCATTCCCGCTAAATATATGCAGTGAAAACCGAACGCGAATATATTTCGCGTGGTTATTTATAGTAATAATGTTACGAAAGCACACGTCTCTCTCATATCATCGCTCTAACGGTATTTTTTAGAAATTGGTTGGAATTTTTCACAAAGTATGTGGACACCTCACGTTAAATTTTAAGTATATCTTAACAATGAGCGTGACAGAATTTTATGAATGAAATTAGATATACCCGAATAAAGAAATTACTTGTTAAAATAAAACGTTTTGTGCTAAAACGATGAATTAGGATACCTTATTTGCGATTATCTATTTTTACTTCATCTGCGTTGATCTCATATTTGAAACGCAATAATTTGAGATTGATTTACCGAGATAAACTTTCATCTTTTCTTCAAAATTTACCCTGTGAGTTTGAATGGGGTTGCATATTACGGTTCATATTTACTTAAAAAACAGGGTTATATCAACGCCGCCTGGTTTAAATTACTGTTTCTCTCTCTCTATTTGTTTAACCTGAACAATTTGAAATTAAAAAACGGCGAAGATTGTGTTGAAATGGGAACAGCCCCGTACAAAGACCACTAACTTTCTTGACCTTTTTAGGTCTCGGATTTTACCTTACTGAACGAGCGGTGGAAAAAAACCTCTTAGTTTTAAATTACTCATTTATTTACTTGGGAACCAAACCCGATTTGTCTTTATGGATAGCGGAGCACTAATGCTAACGTAAGTGGTAATTGTAAATGAGTGTTTGGGTCAGTTTGCATTCTTTTTTTTTCTTATTCCCATTGACAGAATAATGGTCCTGGTAAGATCATCTGAAAAAATAGAAAAAGAAAATTCCTTGTGGATGCAGAAGCATAGTAGCTTACCTCATTATCAGTTGGGCATGGGCAGGCAGGTAAAGCACAAGATTTTTAAAAGGTGCACAACCCATATTTTCACCTTGAGGCAATTCTTCAAGCTGAGACTAATAAATAAAGGTATGGTACCTTTCATTAGTTTTTAAAAATGTACATTAAGGTTGTCCCAGTCTATCCATTAGGTAATTAAGCCGGCTTCTAATTTTAAAGATTATGATTCATTACTTTAATGCTTCGCTAAGTGAGATCAATCGGCAAGCTGCAGACAATTTATCGTTTACAAATTTTATTCAATTGCAATTAATCTACGGTTCTAGGATATTAGTATGAAGTTGATAATGTACAACTAAAATAATTGCAAATTTTGTATTCGTCAAAAATTCTGCATAATTTGTTTGTTCAATTCACACCCTGTCAAACATCCAAACGCCTCCAAGTTGTATCGCCGTAGGGTACTGCCAGGTATATTCGGAGACCAAGCTGGCACTTCTGCCCTTAAGATCAAATCTTCATTTACGATCGATATCTGACGACGTACTTAGAACTCTTCAGCTTAACCTTGTCCAAATTACAATTGTCTGTTTCTAAACTCCAACCCTTAGATCTTCCTGATAATCCTGACAATTTGTCAAACCTCTTGTTCTATCACGAAATCTAAGATTTCAGAAATACGTAGGATCGAAGATGTCTTAAAAGTGTTGGAGAATCTATTACAAAGTCTTGTCCTTACAGAATTTCTTGAAAAAGAAAAATGAAAAATGTTAATTATTTTGAACACCCGCTATTAGGTCTTAGAAGGAAACAATTTTTAATGCAAAAACAATGTCTTCCGTATTAGTCAGTTCAGATGTCCTTGATTAGGCACATAAAATTAGTATCCGATTCCTCATCACTGTCGATATATTGCAATTTTTGTTGAGGTTTCAGCAAAGTAAGCCTGGAAAATTATTTCTAGCCATCAGCCAAAATTTGATTTTATATGTATAATTTTGTTGAAAACTATGTCTTTTTGGCTTAAGTCAATCTGTTTTATATGTGGGAAGTGATTTTCTTGTTGGCTGATATTTTCCAACTGAAATGATTCAAAATATGAAAATTAACTATAAATAACTTAAAATCTCACTTTTACTTTTATCCTAATCCAGAGCAAACTTTGTCAACATGGTCAATGGTTGGTCACACGCTCATATGAGACAACACACACGTTCTTGGTTGTTCTCATTGATGACAGAATTGAAAGCTTGTCTAAGTTGTAAGTCTATTGTGAGACCTGAGTTCGAACATTTGTTGTCCATTGTCACCTGATTGTTGAGGTCCATGTTAGATGAATGAGTGTGTGACTGACCCAGTTTTTTTTTTCTACTTCTCATGACGACAATAGGAATTCATTATAAAAGTTTTGTCGTCAAGATTGTTGTGGTCCTTGTACATAGTTTGGCTATGACTTACGGCACGACGTGTGGGTGTAAGAAAATGTTGAGGTCTTAAGTTTTTTCAGTGGTCATATATGTAAATCGTAAATGGAGTATCCAGAGTGTGAATGAATGTGAGATGTGTCTGAACAATAACGTCTTCTCCGCCCTCCACTTGACATAAAAGGTGGGCATGCCGACACAAAATTGGGCTAAATTACTCATTTCACTACTAGTATAGGTGGACAGGGAAATTTAATGGAGCAAGCCAAAGTCCCTGTTTACTTTTTCAATCAATGACTAACCTTCAGACACCTTCAAAATATATTTCTCATTATTCAAATCAACTTTCACTTATTTACCTCAAAATAAATAAATATGAACGCACATGCCAATCAACAATTTTTCACCTGCATTCCATGCTCACATGAACAAACAGTAAGGATTGTAGCATTTTTTCAGCTATAGGCCAGGTTTTGAAAATCGGCAAAACCGAAGTCTTAAGAAAATAGTCATAAAACAAGTTCTGTCATTTTATGAAGAAGTATCAATATTTAAAAAATAATTACTATAAAATTATGGAAAAATGTGGACCGGAATTATTTGTATATGCATTTCATTTAAATGTCTACATAATTGAAGGGATCTGCGGGGTCTTGAGCTCTGCTCTGAGTCCTTAACAACTCTGAACCCTAGAGAACACACATTAGAATAGCCACGATTTGAGAGAAAACTTAATTTTTGAATTTGAACCAAGAAACCCTTGTCATTTTCTCCGGAAGCTTGGAATGGTGGACTAATCTTAAATATTGAGGGAAGAAATATATGTGAAAATGAGTAATAATTTTGTTAACCTTAGAAAGATCCTTGAGGGTGGCTGATTTCGTTTTCCTTACAACTAGTGCAACTGGAAACCTCTTAAGAAGTGTGTTGAGAACTGACTAAGTCCAGGAAAGACAGTTTAGGAGTTCCAGTCAGTCATTCAAATAAAGAAAACGGAAATGTGTGGATTAATAGTGGGACAGGATAACATGTTGGGCGTTAGGTTTTGGTTAGTTATGGTTTCATACATTATATTATTAGTTGGGTTTGTAATAAATACTAGGAGTGACTTAACTAATGCAACGTGAAGATCAACGGGAGGGATTTGACGCGTAAGAATCAACGGATTGCTTTCTTTTGAAGAGATTATGATGACAAGAGATGACATCCAGGGCATGTCTCCGTACATTCTCATTCATATAATACGAATGTCTGTTCCATGTGGGACCAACCCGGGTTTCAAACATACTTCCAAATACTCCCGGGATCAGGATCGTGAAGAAAGGAAGTTTCAAATCATCGTAAGCCTGTCAACGAAATCACTCTCATTGCGTAAACCGAAACCAAAACCATCCATAGCTCCAGTGTCCAGTTAACACTCTCCGGAAATTTTAAATCAAGGAAAGCAGGGCACACAAGAATTCCAGAGCCATATGAATATTCTAAGCATTAGAATTTTGTTCTCAAAAATATGTCATCATTTCCAAGAAAACTCGAGTTAAAGATTTAAACAGGAAGGATATACTTATGCACGATTGACCGCGCTACATTTGTGAATGGGAAAATTCTTGTACAAAATATTCACGGGTGTGCCTCACTCGGAATATGAATTATTGGAATTATATTTCACATATTATCTTCTATCAGACTTGAAACGATTGGCGTTAAAATAATTAATTGGCAGATTAAGTCTAGGCTTAGCAGACTGAAGACGCCGTTAAAAATTATGGTTTAATCGTATTCCTTCATTATATATTCGATTGCATGGAGACGTTTTGAGCAATTAACCTGAATCGTCGACATTTAGCACGAACTGAATTACGCGTACATGATATAACACGACATGGGGGAAACCTCTAAAACTTAAGAATAAGAAGCACACTAGCATTAGGCCTTCAAAGACTGAAGAACAGGTAATTGATAATGACAGGTCATTTGAAAATAAATTATGTAAAGTCTTGGAGGTTCAGTAGCTCCTAGTTCCCTTCTGGTAATCTGAGTCATGCAAACACTTGACTATAAACCTAGGTACTTTATAATCCAAAAAAGAATCCGCGTGCTTGGCCCATCTTATAATTATGCTCAATCATCTAAAGGTTAATACTACGACTACATAGGCAAAACTTACGCCCCGTTTTTTTAGAGCAATTAGAACCAGAGAAAAAAAGAAGGTTCAATTGTGAGTTCTTTTCATGGAAACGTGTTACAATATTTCATACTATTCCACCGTACATTGTACGCTCGGCCACGAAACAATGAAACGCCAGCGATAATATTAATTTAATTTCCACGGAGGTATAATATTCAAATTAAAAGCGTTGCTTGATCCAATCGCCAGAGTTCAAAGTTTACATGGCGGTTTATAACATTTACCCTGCCAAGCCCGGAATTGCCTGAACAAAGTGCAATATTATTTCGTAGAGAAATTCTTCAGTAGAGAGAATGGTTCTATTGATTCCACAATAAATTCATTGCAAAATGTATATGTCAGTTTTTGTTGGCAACCTAATGTAGTGGACTTGGGTAAATTAGTATGAGCAGCCTTGTACGAACCATCGTGCCAGAGCCAAATGCATGTTTGTTAGTTTTTTACTCCAATTTCAGGTTTCCTCACTTAAATTATGATCACATGCTATTCCGTGACAAAAGTTTGTGTTCGTTTTTTTGTGATCAAATTTTTTTCTGTTTGCTCGAAGCCTGAATTGTATAGTCTGTAGCTTCTGTAACAACTTACCAAGAAAAATCAAGACGGGATGACCGCTGGGAGGAGAATAATGTCATAACAAATTAATGTCAGTCGGAGCCAGCCAAACTGGTGAAGCGCAGCGACGGAGTGTTGATTTAATTTTTCATGTAAATTCATTACAAGCATGCCATGATCTTTTTTATAATGATGAAGTGATGACAAGAATCTTCCTAAAGGAGTTCACACCTGGCACTGCGCTGGACAGAGTTCATCAAATTTCAAATGTATGTTTCTTTGAACAGAACATTGATTCAAAAATCTCAAAGAATTTGTACTGAGTATTCCGTAATTTCATATATTTGCCTTCTACTCCCCAGCAAGCTCTGTCCAAAAATCAATCGTGAAGTGAAATAGCTAAAAATAAAAACAGCGTTACTGAAACATCACCACAACAAAACCAGTGGTTGGGCTGATATTTCTGTTTCTTTCGTAATTTTAAAATTCAGTATACCCACGTTTAATTTATTGTTAAGGTGTTTTTTCGTATTCTACATTGTAAATTCGAAATCATCAGTGAGCCTTTTTTTTGTTCGATTTTACAGGAGTTGGTTTGGCGACATTTTCAAATATTTCTTGAAAATTCAGAAGGAAAAACGATAAGGAAGATTGAGAGGTCTGGAATTAAATTTAGTGACGATTTCTTGTTGAAAATAACATCAAAATCATGCTGTTTTTTGATGGGATGATTCATTTTTGAGTATTGTCCGAACCACCGAGCTATACAAAAACGCAGACTTTTGATGTAAATTCAGTGCCTTGACTGAATTTCCAGCCGCAGTACATTGGACAATATTGAATTTGAACCTGAAGACGCTAAAACCTGAGATGGACTGTTTAATTTAAAGGATGCCATTGCAGTTGAGCAGAAATAATTGAAGTGGTTATTTACAACACTACTTGTGCATGGTTTTATTTGGTGGTGGAATGATAATAATAATGTATTTATTTTTTGTCCATACACCTCGTTGTCGCTGAGGTAAGCTCGTTAAAGGCCAAGAACTCATCTCCTTGTGTTGGTTTATGGGAGCGTCATAAAACTACAGGAGGGCTCCCACAAGTGTTGATTTATATGGCACGCTCTTCCCTTACCATTTTCATTTTCCTTAAGTCCTTCCGACGACCGAAGGGGCCACTCAGAAATTGCACCAGACACAACATACCCGGCATCAGCTCCATTTTTCTTTGAATCAAATTTTATTTATTTAAACAACATAAACCCTTGAACCTTTAAACCAAAGGTGGTCTCAAGTCCAATTGCCATAATATAAATTATGACCTATGCACTTGAGAATAATATATTGGCAGTCCTCATTAACAAGTCCAGTCTAGAGGATATTGGATAAGTCCCTTCATAAACACACAAACCACTTTCACTCCGTCCGTCCGTAAGTTTCTTTTCCGTCAACGGAAAAACTGGAGATCGTCTGAGACAAGGGCATGTGTTCACAACCATGAACGAGCTTTAGATCTCACCACTATTTTCCTGCAAAAAATTAATGGGTTTTTAGTCTGGGAAAACATTTCTAAAGTCTGTTCTGGAATGGATATAAAATTATTGAAGTCTTTTCTGGGATATCTTGTAATTGAATTTTTAAAGCAGTGCCCTTTAAATGTAAAATTATCAGGATAATTTATATGAAGAGTTCTTTGTAATAAAAATTCTTATTTTAGTTGCAAGCAATTCTCGATAGGTTGACTTATTTTTATTGAATAATTTTTGCAAACCTAGATTTTAAATTTTACCAGGGACATTTTCAGAGACTTATTGAATCCTTGTTTAAATATTAGTTTTAAATAAACCTCTGAAGTCTTGGAAAGCAAAGGTTTGAGCCATTTTCATGTTCTAAGGACAAAATAAGCTAGGATGACGAATCGAACGAAGATTTAATAGAGTTGACTCGAGTCACTCAAATCAGTTCCCGACGAATTCTATTGTAAAGTGAATGAGGGAGACAGACGAACCTTCAAGAAGTTGTTTGACTCAACTTCCCATTTAACTTTTCAGTTTCAATCAACTGAGGGAGAAGTATTTAAAAGTTTAACCGCAACTCATTCACACATTTACAGAGCTATGTAGTTATTTACTCAAAAGAAAGCTAGGAAGGTCCCAGCTCCCAATTCTTCTACTCTCATAAAAGACCAAGTCTTTGAAAGTGAATGAGGAGTATTTTTTCCTTTCTTTACCGAATTGGCAACGCTATGTCATCAACTGATTGATCGACTTTTCCAGAACCTCAGAAAGTTGTACCATAAGAACGATTACAAGAAAGAATTCCCCCGATAGGCACAGGTTTGGCCAGTCCATGGACCTGCTCTCATTGTTATTGTCCTACTGTTGCATTCCGAAGCCCGAAAATTATGAACTGGCTGACGATGCTGAGAAGAAACTGTCTTAAAATGTCATGCTTAAAATTTTCTCTCTTCGTTTTCTTCAATTTTTTGGTGAAATTCAGAATTTACTGACTGTTTAAAATTTACGATTTCAAATATTTCGGTAAAATAAACATGAATTCGAATTTAGGATTCGATATTCGTCAAGCCCGAATTCAAATGTAACAGATAAGGCGACAAAGTGCAATCGCGATATTTTCTAAAGAAGGAATTTTTGAGCATTTTTCGTCCTAGCGAAAAGAGGAGTATCCTAAAAAATAGACTAGTGATTTAAAGTATGAATATTATTATTTCCTCTCATTTCTACCAATATTTCGACGAATGATCTATCATTATGATGCATGGAGCATATGATCTACCACGCCGGGGGTATCCAGAACTCTCAATTTTGAAGACGTAATAACAAGCATTACACTGCAGCTCCGGATTGTACCTGGACCACAAAATTCATGATTAAGAATGATTATTACTTGACGGAGGGGTAGGAAGAGCAAGTGGTGGAAAAAACACATATTAGTTTTTCTAAGGATTGAAGGTGTCTGGAGAGGTCGGCCGTCACCACGCGAGAGGGGCTCCCAACAAAATACCAGATCCATCCTCTGGTCATTTTAGAAAAAAAAACCAAACTCCTTTTTTCTACTCTACGTAACAAACTTCTTTCACAATCATTGAAAAAGTCAAGTCTTTTATTCCATTATTTTCAAACTGAAGTACGTCCAGTATAGTTCTCAATGAGTCAAGTTCCTCTATAACAATCCCATTGTCAAGTGCAATCAATGGGATTTCGCCCAATGCATCATTTCTACTTACCTTGAACTACAGACAGACTTGGGTCGGGTCAGCCAGAAGTAACAAAGTTTTGACTCTAATTCTAAAGTATCTCATGGAATTTGTGTTCCTTAGTTAGCTTCGGTTAAAGTTCGCGGGTTTTTTGAGCAATCAAAGTCATAGCCAACATTCCGCCCACCTTAGCATGGCTTAGGCAACAACGGCGGTCAGCTTAGCTTATTGCAATAAGAAATTATAATTAAAGAACAATTTTTTTGCAGGTTTTTCACAGTTTAAAAACTTGATGCTTAACCGTCTAGATTACACAGGACACTAGACTGAAAAATTTGTCGACAGATAAAATTATCGTTAATTTTATGAAAATTTTGAACTTTCTCAGAATTCTCATGCTCTCATTGCATTCTCCTCAAACCTGAATTCCTATGTAATTGTAATGCTATTGACGTAATCGCTAGGAAATCGGTTCTATTACCGACGCAACTTTCATTACCACTGAGCTTGATCTTGCAGATTTGATTAATAATTAATATGGAATTGAATCTGACTCCCGAAAACCGTTCCTTATTGCTAAATGCTGTAGTTCAGTTATTGAAGAATTTTTGGTCGGTTTGGTGCGGTTGGATGATTTTGGTGAAGAAATGGCAGGGGATTTGTTCTTTGGACAAGTCACACTTACGTGTGCATTCATTGGATCCTTTCTTCATTTTCTTTCTCAGACTTTTAAAGGAGTTTTTGATTCGGACGGACGGGCCCGGGCCACGACGGACTCCTTTAACCCTTTCTACTTTTCTCAAAAACCCTGAATGCCTGATTGTTAAATGATGTGGAAAATTGTTGTAAAACGTTTTTTTTTCTGTCTACGAATGAATTCTAATGCTAAGACCAGAATAGACCAAATTGATATTAAGGTAGACAGATACGATACAAGTGCAGTGGCTGCGGCTTGAGCGGCGACGCTGGATTTTTGTGAGAACAAGTTTTTCTACTCAAGACGATTTCCGACTACCTGAACTTGGTTTTGCCACACGTCTTTTACATGGACGCTCATAATTTCACAACACAAGAACATCCTCTCCTCATTATCTATCCTCTTCAATTTTACTCCTTCATTCTTTTGTTTCTCAAAACTTTTGTATGCACAAGTACGACAATGTTTTGAGAAAGTCGCATTTTTAAGTAGTTGAGTCAATGAGTTAAAGTAGCCGGGGTCGGATGAAAAAGAAGTTGTCGGGTATTACAGGGTAGTCAATATTTTTTATTGTACGGTCGGACCACACAAAACCCAGTCAGTTGGTCGCATAATACAAGTTTTCCCGGGGACAGGCTTCGACGCATAAGTGCTTTTCTACAATGTTGGTTAAATACATAAGTATTCCCAATCTGGGCATGGCTTGTCAAAAACAAAAATTTTGATCGAAATTATATCGCTATTGAATTTTCCCCAAAATTTTGCCCTTCTTGATAACCACAGGGTGGGTCATTTTAGGAGTTTTGAAATCCTTGAGTTCTCAAAGTAGAGACAGGGTTCGTGTAATTGTAATTTTGGATTGTTGTGATGGAAAGTGTTCTCATGTATGACAAGGAGACTTGATGTTTTGGAAATGAGCGTGTGCCCGGAGAGTTCTCGGCAGTCGGTGTCAAATTGATCAGTGGGCGGTCCATGGAAGACTCTTGTCTCAACTCTTTTGTCTTATCGCCACACACATCTCCCCGCATATTCAACTCATTTCAACCCAGACCCAACAGCCAAAAAATCCATCTTCGTCTCTCACCAACCACCAAGTACCTTTGTATTTACTCAAATAACTCCTGTACTCTTCGTCATAATAATGATGACCTCCTCACTACAAAAATTATACTTGTGTCAGACCCTAAAATCCATTAGCAGTCATCTTTCTCCGGGAGTATCTCATGTCATGTCGTAGTCAGAAGACTCGATCATCTCCCCAAAAATATAATTCTAGTTAGCCGAATATCGGTTCATATATCAATAGGGCGGACATAGTCTTTAAAGTTTAGTTTAAAGAAGGTGTGATTGAGTTTTTTTTAAATACTGGTGGTACTAGGTCAAATAACGAATTTTCAACCAAAAATACTCTTAATGTTGAATCAGCGAATGCCAAGTATCGGCTTGTGTGAATTTGAATTTACAGCACAGAATTTGATAAATAATAACAATGAATTAGACCTGAGATTTTAGAGAAAGACTACGACATAATATTTTATTTCTTATTTAAAACGTCAAAAAGTACGTCTGTTTTTGGGATAATTTCTCAAAACCCTTCCATGTTTTCAGACTGTCATATTATGTTGTATTTTTTGATTCCACCGCTGATGCTGGCCATACCCAACCATTACCATAAAACCCTTATTTTAGTTGAGAAATATGATATGTTGATCTTAAACTCAGACTGACGGACATTTCACGTCCACTTTACAATTCGAACATACAGTATCGTGCTGGCTTCCTTCATTTCGGATTCACCCCATTTAGTCTTTAGGTAATAGCTTCGGGTTATCCGTTGGCTTTAATAAGATGCTTTGATCGATTGAGAAATAGACTTGCAAGAAGTCTTACGAAATAACAGGGAATTTGAAAATTATGTTTTTTTTTAGAACATATTGACAGTCAATGCGTGCCAGATTTACTCACCATAACGAAGCAGCAAGTGCGATCTGAACCACTTCGGTATAAGAGAGACGGGCGTAGTTTAATTACATTAGAAATGTTAATGGACATATATAATGATGATGATAATAATGGAAATAAATTAGAATACCTGAAAAAAAGCACTTAATTGGAGTATTTCTGTCGGATAAGATTAATCTGACGTACGGGCGTCACTCTTGACGCACATTGTACAAATGTGAGCTAATTCTGGAGATTTTCTAATTGAATGCGGGTTAAACGATACCGTGTGATGAATGTCATGTAATTATATTTACGAGTGGAATAAATGCAGAAAAAAGTGAACACATTTCATTCGGTTTTCCATAAGATGATATGATTCATCCTTTATTAAAGATCCCATGAAAACATGATATGGTACGGTAGAATAACAATAATCTTCGATGGCTCAGAAACCTTTCGAGTAATGCAAACATTTGTTTGATGCCTTAATACGTATTTACAATAATAATAATACAATACAATAACATTTATAATTACAATAACATACTTCAAATATTGTACAGGCAAATGCTATGAGTTTAGACAAAAATGTGATGGTGGCAAAAGTCACATTGTCAGTAACAATAATTATTAAGTGAGTAACAATCTTAAAACACGTGAGTTTGGTTGCAATTAGAAACTCACTTGTCCAGAGTAATTTGTGATTAATGCCTTTGAGGTTGGACGGCTTTTTCAATATAAAATATACTCAGAGTGGCCAAAAAATATTGATAAATTTTGAATGTAAAATCGGTAAAAGCGTAGCTATGTTTCCCTTCCAAGAATGCATGCAAGGAGTAGATGCATTATTGTTGTTTTTGCAAATTGCCGTCCTGGACTACAATTATTAATAAATTGATACGATTTAACTACTAATTAATTAATTGTTGCATTTACACATGATCATGCGCAGTAGTGGTATGGTGTTGGCGGTGGAGCTGGCTTGGCTTTGGACTTGTGTGACACGCATTAGAAAGTGACTAGAAAAAATTGAATGCCCAAGTCACATACTGTACAACAATAAATACGTACTTAAGATTAATGTATGCAAATTAAAATATTAAAAATAATGTACAAGGTGTTAATTAATTAATTGGATTTGTAGCCTATAAATGTTATATCATGATAGTAACAACGTTAAACTTGGATGGATAATTCACAGATAGGCATGAAGTACATGTACTAAACAATGGCCTGGTTACCTCATTACATTGAGTCATTTAGCCTAATTAACATTGATTATTTCTGTCCTGTGGTTTCACTATTTTCTTATAGAAAGGCACTGAGTTACTTGTATCATCATTCATTAGATATTCACAATTAAGAGGGTCACGCTGAAATCACAGTAGGATTACTATTGTTGTTTCTTGCTCTAACAATATATTAAAATATGGTCGGACAAGGAATACAAAATTTTTGATGTTAGGAATGTTTGGCTTGGATCCAAAAATAAAGTCAAGTTCATGCAAATAATTGTATTTATATTTGAAATTTCCAATCCCCTTCCATAGTTCAAAGATTTGGCTATATTTGTCGTATGAAGGAATGCAGACAAGACGTTGTATGTAAGAACGTTTGTTCGGGTAAACGTTCATGGCATAATTTTTATAAAATTTTAATTTTAACTGAGATATGTGGGAGGAGCCATATCACATCCGACGGAACGTGTACAATATGGGACATTGAAATAAAATAAAATGAACATAATAAAAATGGAGTGCATACGACAAGGAATGAATGTATGGAAATGGATGATTTAGATGTTTTGCCTGGGCGCCTAACTCAATGTATAAAGTAAAAATGTAGTTTTTGTAATTGGAAACTTCATATATATAATAATAATATAATATAATATCTGAAAATAGAAGTATATAGTAGTAGTTGTCCTCGTCGTCGTCCTCATCAATTTCATTCAGGTGTGATGCTTTAGTGACTGTCAAGGTTTCGAAGATCCGAGGAAATACCAAGGGGTCTCCGTGTTCTCCGAACCTGAAAACCATCCAAAGAAGAAAAAAATTGTAAGCTCAATTCAATCCAATCCAAGTATCTCGTCTGGGCCCAAAATTTCCGCCCAAAATTTTTTTGCCTGGAGAGAGATGAGACATGCCCTTAGAGATATCCTACTATGTTCCTAAGATTCACAAGGGACAGTACTCGGATGTTGCATCAGGTCAGGCTTAAATGTTTATCGTGAATAATTTCAGTCACGAATTTGAATATAATTATCATTCTTCCATTTCGTCTGCAAAAATTAATTTGACAAATTTCTAATGCAACGCCAGAAATCATTGTTACCACATGCTCTCTAGGACATAAAATTTCACTTCATTGACAGAAATTATTATCGCCAAACACTCTTACTGCCATATTTCAAGTCGTATTTTATGCAATATAAAGTGTCGGAAATCTTGTGAAATGGTATTTTTAGCTTCGTCGAGAAACAAAAAAAATAGTTTGATAGATTTTCGGTTTCAGGCTACTCAGAATGATCTCTCTGTTTTAAAATCCAAATACTGTCCCTTGTCAGACTGCAAAAAACCTAGGCTATAGGACATATATTAAAGTATGGTTTTTGAGAGGAAGGAAAAAGGGACAAGAATTGGTTTTTGAATTGAATGGAAGTAGAGAACCCGGGTCGGCTCAAATGAAAAACGCCAAGGGAGAATTTGAGCAAAATTACTATGGTCTAAGGGGTTATCCTGGTCCTTCCTCAACTTTAGCTTTAGCTACAGGCCTAAATCCACATGGAAAAGGAAGAAAAGAGAGAGAAAAAAATTGAGTGAGCGCACAATAAGGGCTGCTCCGATGAGTACGGGACTTCTCCTGTTTTTCAAAGGCTCCTCCAGGGTTGCCTGGGCGAGTCCTTCCTCAATCGAAGCTCAGCACGCACGCTACGAAGCACATGTATGAAGCCAGGAAAATGATAAATCTCTAAGGAAAGCCCTCTCAGCGTATAGGATACCAAATGTGTTCTAGAAATGAATGGCCCTTCACCCTAGTAGTCAGTCCAAAAATCCTTGGAGGTATGTGATGTGATGGATATTTTTTTTTCAGGAAAGGGAATCACCCTTGAACATCTGAATATCCTGCTCTAAGCTCTTGCTCTCGTTTTGAACCCTCACATTAGATTGAAGTTGGGGTATCTACGATAAATCCAATGGATCGGGATCCTTAATTAAAAAAATGTAGTTCAAACATTTACCTGTTAGCATGGTGAAGAGATGAGGGATGACTTGGACAATTGTATAATTGTCTAGTTTACAGATTATTAATTATGATTGTTGCCACCATGAGATCGCGTCCAAGAGTTCTTCATCCTCAGGACTCACAGGTTCATAGTTCTCATAGTCATAGAGGGCAGTGGGTGCTCCGTTAGAGGTCACGTAGGATCCTTCGGATGCATAGGAAGGGGATGATGGGTCATCACTTGATGTTGGGGACAATTGTTGCGTTGACCCACTCCCGCTACTCACACCAAAGTCAAATTGGAAGTGTTGGTGATTAGGGTCAAAAAGTGAAGAGTCACCAGTCAGCGCACCCGAGTCCGAGGGGTCAAGTAACGTTTTTAAATTTTTAATATAATCCACGGCACAACGGAGGGTCTCTACTTTGGACATTTTCTTGGCGCGATGACCCAAGGGAATGTGTTGCTTTAAGGCTGCGAATCCATTGTTCACCTGGAAATTTAAAAAAAGTTCCAAGGTTAACGGTGGTCTCCTGAATTTTTAAATTTAAATGTCTAAGCTGAGATTTGTATAAGTCATAATTTTAACACAAAGAAAATTGATTGTGTCATCCCTAATAAATCATGTGACACTTGTACCCTGCAATAAAATCCTAATGAACAAAACATCATGTAAACACATGGGACATGCCTCTCAGACAAGACTAGACAGATTTATTTGACAACCGTTCGTCCGGCGACCGACCCCATCAGAATATTTAGAACATAAACACTCATCGACCCACTAAACTTGAGTTGAACGTTAAACATTTCACTATCAGAATCATATTTACGTTAAACAAATTACAATTTCGTACACAGTTATAATTCACCGCGCCTACCATCATCCTATCTTTTACTCCTTTTATCTCAACTACGATACGCTACGTTTTACGATCCGGTACGGCACGATGTAAATAGTTGGACTAAACTACTTCTTCTAATATTTTATTTATTTAATAGCAATCTTTATGATTTGATGGACGAACACCTATCAAAATCCGAGCTGTGGAGGCAAATTTTACAGAACCGTAACATGTGGACCATCCTCTACACATTTTATTCCTGATCCGTGATGCCCCTCTTCTCCCATAATATGTTTTTATCATAGCACTTATCATCCGATGTTATCTTCCGGAGCCCAAAACCACTTTAATTTTTTTTTTGAAAAAATAAATCTCTGGTCTTGTTTGAGTGTGAAGGAAAATATAAACACAGGCATCGTGAAAAAATTAAGGTTACCTCTACATATATGCACCGTATTATTTTAATATAACCCGACCTTCCTATACTTCCAGTACAGTGTATTTCAGGAGGGCCAAAGGCTCCGAGTTCAATATTATTAGTTTTTTTATTACTATTCCTTGGTGAGCATGAGTTTCGGAAGGAGTATTTTTGGAGCAGTACATATTGGTGTAATTATTACCCACGAGTTCATATCATTAGAGGATATATGTGATGTATTATGCGTGACCCGAGGAAAAGATGCATGGATATGAATCTTAAGAAAAAATAAATTATCATTAAACTCATCCCTCTATTTTACACCCTTTTGCTAAGCCAATGCCAATATGCAATGTTAAAAATAAAAATCACAAGATTTATGAGTTCAAACAATTATACGTTATTTACCTGTTTAACTCGATTCCGTTCCCGGGCATTTCTCCGGGCGACAGTGGCTGGTTGACCTCCACGGGTAGGAGGAATGCCCAAATGAGAAAAATTTATTTTCCTTTTACATTTTGAGTTGAACACTTCGGCAGGGCCACCGATTGAGCTGTTTAGTAAATTTTCATTACTTCCAGGAGATCCTAATAGTCCAATCTCTTTTTTGATGGCCAGACTATTAATATTATTCATATGAGCTTGATGAAGTTGTTGTTGTTGTTGCTGGTGATGGTCATGCTGATGATGTTGGTTTGGAGTTGTACTATTTGGTGACATAATCGAGGATGGCGAGAGTGTCGTTGAAGATGGACAAGGTGAAGATGACATTTTGATCATACTTCCTCCAGTAGAACAAGGGGATGAATTTAATAGATTTGCAGCAGCAATCGTTACTCCAGCCATGTCAAACATTGAACGGCGGACAACTTTTTTCCAGGAGTAACCGATCTGATAAATCTGTGATCGTTCCGAAACAATCAACAAAAGTTGGTTCAGGATATCCAAAAACGTTTTAAATCACAAGTTAATTGTCTTAACCGTACGTCGTAATCGTCAGGTCACGTTACAAACAATAACAACACGGAAGTCGTAACGTCTGAGCATTTTTTCACTAACGATTTATTTCTGATCAATTATCCTTTACTGTGAGCTTAGCACAATTATTTAGTTTGTTCAATTCCGAGCAATTAACCAACCAATAGAACAAAAACCAAGAATAAATGTTCCTGCGATATATAATGTTGTCGTTCAAGCGTCGACTGGACACTGACTCCAGGTGAGCAGTTCTCACGAACTTTTTGTACTACGAAGGTAATGAGGTATACACAGACAGTCTAAGTGTGTATGTCCTAGCTCTAAGGCTTGATTACAGGTAAGGTAAGGATTTGAGGAGGTTTTGCTTGGAAAGCGGGTAAGCGGGTACTGAGGCCCAGCACCCGATCAGACCTCCAGTTATATCTACAACATTTACTCTTCCGAAGTTTTCCGTGATCGCAAAGCGACCAGCTTAAGCGACTAGGGGGGAAATCCTGTATCGGGAGCAAAAATAAGAAAAGGTCCACGCGACAAGCGGGAGACTACGCGTGCCCCTGGAATGGAAAGTCAACCAGCAAAGCAACCCCTACAATATTGTCTATCTTCTCAGGCAAGATTCAAAACTGGCCCTTAGGCAAGGCTGGCCATTCGGCCCAACATTTAAAAAAATATAAGGTACCTGGTAAGGATATTTCGTTCCAGTTCAAATCCCTTCAAATGTACGAGGGAAAATCCTAACCAAGCTTAAGCTACCGGTTGCGTTGCGTTAGGTTTGTACCAAGAACGTTGAGCATCTATTCATCCATTACTACTACTACTACCCCGTTTGGAGTAAAAGTAAAATACAACCTCTTCTCCACAGCATTTTTTTTTCAAAACATTACGAGTATACTTTTTTTTTCTTCTCAACCCCCAACATCCGTGGTGCATGAACGGACTTGAGACAAGGCTTAAAACTTGATCTCTCATCCCACACTATATGTACGTACGTATGTAATATTTTGTATACTACTTTGTTTGTATCCTACGGATTCCCTTGCTTCTTGGATGGACTTCATGGGGATGCTGCTGCGCGGGGTAAGTAATAAGCCTTTTTTTCGTAGAAAGATGCCGACCAAGGGAAAAACTACATGGAGGCTTTTTATCACACGACGGCTTTATGTGTGAGACGTCTGATTGGACCGACGGCACGCGACCTCTCAATCTAAATCGGAAGACATCAAATAATCGTTTTGACCGGAATTGTCTGGTTACTGTTCAATTCGAGGTGTGAAGCTTAGTATTTATCCAGTTTAGTTCAGACTGAAGTTTCTTTTGAGTCGCGGTTCCGACTCGGATCAAGTCACTGAGTTTTGGACCTCAAGAATTACAAACATTTTGCGTAATTTAATTAAAATACACTCTAGCGTTTCAGATTGTCTTCTGCATTTCAGTCTTGAAAATACATGGTTATGGGAAGAGATAATACTAAAAACTACCGCAAAAACAAATATCCGCGTATTTCTTGAAAAAGATTGGGAACCAGTTTTCTATTTGCACCGGGAGGGTCATCCAGTAGTAAATCGACAAAACAAAGCAGCTAGGGCCACCATGATGCTATAACGCATTGTCAAATATTACGATTTTCATTGCATAAATCAGACATACAAATCTAGCTGTGTGACTGCCTGTGTGACTCAGAGTCACAATCAATACGCGTCCTGTCTGATTTTTATGGTTTGGATTTCTTATTGACAATTAATTGGGTAATGAAATCGGCCGGAGAACAATCCTAATGCGTTCGTTTCAGAAAGTAGGCTGTACTGTAAATATTATTTACTTGCGAACTTTTTTTTATCCGAAGGAACTTAACGAAGGGAAAGGTAACTCCCATGGAGGATGTTTACACATATATTGCGAAGCTGACGAGGATTGACAATGACAAAAGTGATGGAAAATCCTAAGTTAATCTCTTATTTGTGTTTGTTTAGTCTGAGTTTGAATCAGTCTTAAGTTACAGACAAAAGTAGGACGAATTTGATCCAGAATAACAGTTCTGATGACACACCAGCAATTCAAAATTTTCGAGTACTTACAACGTCCGGTCGCTCTTAAATTATTCTTAGAAGCTCAATGAATTTTTTTTTAAATACGCAATTCGATTTTGCAAGTTTTACTGCCTGTTGAGTTTAGTCTGATGCAATTTTAGCTGATGTCTTCCAGAGAAGGCGAACACACACATTTAGAATACCCAAATGAACTAATACAATTAATATCTTGTCTACAGTAGGCCGTCGAGAAAGAATGCTCTGACACCGTACAGTGTTGGCATTTGAAAGAAACGAAGCGCTGACCACACCATGTCTACCTGAAGGATGGAACCCTCATCAGAGGAAATAAAAAATGGTTGTCTGTACCACTCTCCTCGATGGGACTACATTTTTCAACCTGTATTCACCTCCTTACAAATAAGTGCATAAAACAATTTTACTACATTCGGCAATTTTTGCAAGTTTTCTAGACTTGGACACGATTTGAGTCACTCCCAGATGGAGTAATTTAATGTTGATGTGAACTGCTGATAAAAATCCACATTGCTATTGCTATTAAGGCCCTTTAGCCTTTGTTCTTTTCCTTGGGAAAATATCCCTCATTTCAGAGTCATCCATGCGTTAAAAGAAGACAGCACTTGTCTCAAGTCGGAATATTATTATGGTTTCCAGTCCAGGGTACAGGAGCAACAATACTCCTGAATTCTATTGTGCCAGAATATGCACTCATTATATAATCCTGCGCTGGCACTGGCACTACTTCAGATAGCAAGAATCATCTTCGTAAACCAACAATGGAAGTACTCCAACTGTTATTCACGGATTTGCATAAGAATTAACGCAACTTTCACCTCCACTTTGCTAAATAAAAATGTTCAAGTAGTACCCATACGTTCGGCATGTAGAAGACATGAGTTAAACATGAAATTATTTATTAAATCAGCCTAATAGTGGACTTTCTCAGAATTGCAGGGCTATAGTTTGAAACAGGTTTCTCTGCACTTGAGTTTTTCCTACTACTAGGGGCCTAAACATTATTTTTTATACTTTTTCACTGTATCATTGAATTTTGCACACATTGATGAGTAACAGACAAAGTTGTTCCCCAGTTGGACCACTTTTTTTAAACAAAAAAAAAACTGCTTTACTTCTTATACCTCTCTAGTTTCATATTTTTATGATTTCATCGTCATCCGTCGTCATGTCGTGAGGTTCGTGCCCGAGTTCAAGAGTCTTGAGGAGCAAGTAAGAAGTTGAGTAATGCTATCATATCATAATAATACAATAGAATCCAATGGGACATGTGCGTAAAGTCATCAAAAGACCGGTTCTTGAGGATTTCTCATCACTCTCGTCTATCTCTTCTACGTCCATGTCCAGCAGTATAACAAACTCCTGGTTCTTTCTTGTTTTTAATTTTAAAACTTACTTGGTCTCATCAGGATGAGTAAAGTCAAGTCAGCAGTCAGCGACTAGACTCGGTTTATGTCTACAATAATAATATACGAAACTAACAATGCTCAGCAGGAGTAAGGAAATAACAACTGACGGACAGACATGGACGGAAAGAAGCCTCCTCTAAACTTAATTTCAACCCTTCCTTTTTGGCACTTGTTGAGAATTATAATGCATAATTGCATAATGATGACAGGGTATGAACCACCTTGTGCGAACCACGCTTAGGCTTCTACACACAGCTCTTATTTTTTTTAAAACATTTTCACCCTTAAACAATAATAAATTGCCAGCTTCATAGATTTAACTGATCTTAATTGTTGTTCTTTCAAGGTGAAGATGAGTCAAGCTGTCTGTCTTAGTGAACAACGCAAAAAACAACTACCTACACCGAGCGAAAAGTAATTAATTGGATTTGATCTTCAAATTGATAACTTTTGGAAATAGGCGGTTGAAACTGTAACGAAGAAAGTGTTCTCGGACTATAACTTGGAATATAATGTTTTATTTGGAAAGGTGGTTCAAATATTTTTCTTGCCTTCACTTTATAATCATATTTTGGGCTTGTTGTTAAATTGAATAAGAACTTCAACACCTACGAGGTCCAAAGTCGATTATCGAATGCTGAATCCTATTTATCT
>JAQFYE010000765.1:0-29864 GCA_034694305.1 Protaphorura glebata | reverse complement strand
TTAAACAAAACTCTACGTGAGCATTAAATTAAATTAATTACTTTCCTTCCCATCTCTCCCGGCCTAACAATTTCCTGCCATGCAAAATAGTGTTGGTGGTGGGCCTCCCCGTGCCCCCCCTGTTGGTGGTGGGCCTCCCCATGCCCCCCCTGTTGGTGGTAGGACCCTCTGTACTGGTGGTGGGCATATAGACCACCTGTTAATAGTGGTGGTGGGCACATAGACCAACTATCTACTTTCGCACCGCGGATATAGGACCTGAATTGGCAGCAAATTTGAACGCGGGGAATATCAATGCTCTCGACGTAATAAGTGCGGTAGACTATGGGTGACACTGGAATTGGAGTGTTGGCCCGACAAACTTGGCCAGAATTGGAAGCCAGGCAACGATCCGCCGAGCAGGCGTTTTGATAAAGACAAGCAGATAAGACGACAATGAGGATGATGCTGCGAAACATGGCTTCTACTAAAAAAAAATTAAAGTACACCATAGATATAATACAGCACATATGGCGGAAATCAGGCTGCTGGATTTCGCAGTGACCTCCTTAACAACTTGTGTGAAGGGTATACCCCGGAAGTTCTGACAACTTGGTTGCTAAAACTCATCGCCCAAATACACCTTCGACGAGTTAAAGTGCCACGGATTTCAATGACGTCACAAGTTGTATTTGGTCCTAGTATTTCTAGCGACCGAATGGTGGGACATCACAGAGCAGATCGTTCACAAAAGTTGTCCAGACGGTCATTAACTACGTCATATCAAAAACGCAGCCATGTCAGACACCCTGTTTTTTGCAGTTTGCATTGTTATGTAAGTACTAGTAACTAAGTATTGTATGTGCATTTGCAGCAAGGACTGTGCGGTGTTCCTTCAAAATTATTTTTAAATTTAAAATCTTGAAATTCATAAAATATTTGATGAGTTTTGAAAAAATCATATGTACAGGTGGGTACCTTTTTTGAAGAACGATATGGACAACTAGACTGATAGTAGCGTAATTATTCGAAATCAAGAAGCAGTTTTGAATTTGGATTTAATTTCCAACTGGTACGTTTGGGAGTATTTATACCTAAATCCCGGTTAGTTCTGCTTGTATTTGCTCAAGTTTCTTGGAATAATTGTTCAGATGGGTTTATAAATTCCAGAAGTCCATGAAACTTTACAATCCAACTTTAAGGGCAAGTGCACACCGGTAAGATAATTATTACGTGCTAATTGCGGATTAGGCCATTCTCGGAACCGCTTTATTTCGCAGTAAATATTAAACTACAAAAAATGTTCATTTAAACATTTACGAGCATGTGTGCACAAATAGTAATGATTGTTGAATTTCTATTGGATAATAGTCGGAACTCCTTGGGTGAGTTTATTAATATTTCCATAGCATATATTCAATAACAATTGTTATGTTGATTTCGGAAAATTAGACCCAAGTCGTCAGAAAAGATATATCCACATACCACAAATATATAATCATAAATTATTCATAAATCGGTTGAACGATTTGAAGACGACTCATTTCGGCTTAGATGAGGTGTATGAATACGCCCATAAATTTGGTAGTCTGCTGATTAGCGTCATCCGCCCATTGTTAAAGAGTATAGTTTGATGTCACATGTCACATTATCAAATCGGACTCACTCGCCGGCTCACTTAAGGCGTGAGGCTAATTGATACACGGTGGGGCAAATCTATTCTACCATATTGAAGTTCAATAGGTACTGCCAACTTTTGTTCATTAACAAATGAAAGCCATGTTGACTCTCATTTGAATACTTAATGGATATCCTTGGCTCTCGGCAAGGCAAGAAGGAAGTATCCAATTTACACCTATGCATTACTGACGAACATTCACGAATTCATAACAAGGAAAATTCACCATCATATTAAGGGCATGACTACTGGAGACTTATGCAAGCCAAGTTCAATTATTAACCAGTATATGTTCAACCGAGGTACTACTTATTCTTGCATGTTCTATGCAAGGCACACTAACATACTAGGCGGACTTTTCATTTAAGCTTCATAGAAAGCGAAATGAGCAAAATAACTTTTGTGATATGAGTGACCTGATGGATACAAAAACACTAAAACAGGCATCTTTCGTAAAAAGTGTCACCCCATTATTCAAATCTAAAGTGGATGTGTAATTCAATATTGTTCAAAATACAATTAAGAATATCATAGTGATCACACTCTGAACCTTGATGAAAGTTATAGACTCGCGAATAGAGAGGGGTTGAGGGGTTAGACAGAGTGTTTGATAGGGTATAGAGAGTGGTTGAAAGGTTATAGAGATTGCCTGAGAGGGTATATAGAGAGTGATTGAGAGGGTATAGATGGTTGAGACATGTGCATGATAGAACGGTTCCCCTTTAATGATTGGAAGTCGTCCTATCTCTAACATTAGGTGGCGATATCCTTTTAACGTTACATACCTTTTCACATCATACTGGAAGCATGTGTGCGATGGAACGCTTCAACTTAAGTGATCGGAAGTCGTCCTATCTCATTAACATCAGGTGGCGATATCTCTTTAACGTTACATATCTTATCACATCATACCGGAAGGCCGTGTACGATAGATCACTTCCACTTAAGTGATCGGAAGTCGTCCTATCTCATTAACATTAGGTGGCGATATCTCTTTAACGTCACATATCTTATCACATCATACTGGAAGGCTGTGTACGATACTTATGTCGTCCTATCTCTTTAGCATTAGGTGGTGATATCTCTCCAACGTTACGGATCTCATCACATCATACTGGAAGCATGCATACCTTATTAGTCAGACTTTAAATATTCGGACGTAGTCATACTTAGGTTTAGTTGTAGGATGGATGCTTCCAAACAACTTTAACGACGAGTTAATTCACAAATGTTTCCTATACAATTTTTGCTGATGATGTGGCCATTTATTTTAGTGGAGAAGATGCGATGGAAATGATCGCACAAATGACTCTTGTATTAGCAGCAGTTGACAAATGGTGCATGGAAAATGGACTAGTTTTAAATTTTGACAAAACGAAATTTATGTTTTTTCACGGATGTAGAAACAAAGTGGAGGAAACCCCAAACATAATTATTCGAGACAGTGTAGTTGAGAGGGTACACACATTCAAATATTTGGGAGTCACAGTTGACCCAGTTCTAAATTTCAAAGAACACTTAGCAAACATTGAACGTAAAGTCTCCTCTGCAATGGGAGGAATTCAGGCGGTCAAGAGGCAGACTAATCGTTGTGTATTTGCACTCATGGTAAAGACATATCTTTTCAAATATAGATTACTGTTTTGCAATCTGGGGATATGCGCGTGAAGGGGAACTTCACAAACTTCAGAATAAACTAAACGACTTACTTTGTGCGTTCTTTGAACCCCACACAAATAAGTTTCGTAATAAGTCCTATTGGGCCAAGGCTAAAAACGATAAGGAAAGAAAATTGGCAAAATTAGAATGTGTAAAAGCTCACAAGAATGTGGACTATATCAGAATGCATGAGAAATGCAATATCTTCACAGTTAGTGAACGGTTACATTTTTATCGTCTGTAAATGTTTTTAAGATGCTCAAATTTGGAACAAATATTGCATCCATAAAAGATTTTTACATTAAATCACACCTGACTAAAGATGATGATGGTCCAAGACTTCAAGTTCTTCCGCGTAAAGTGGAGAGCTTTAAATATTCAATTCGATATGCTTCGGTACATGAGTGGAATCTGCTACCACCAAAGGTGAGCTCCTTGAATACTTCAGTTGAAGGATTCAAGAAAACGTTATCTCAGTACTACCTAGGCAAGAGATCAGATATGTTTACTGTTACTAGGAAGAAATAGACTATATTCTACTGATGAGAATGTAACAAATTGTTAGTTAAGTTTTCCTTATTTTCATTTATTTTTAAGCAAGAAAAAGTATATAAAATGTTATATGTACATGTATTTGGAAAAAATTCACATAGTTCGTCAAACTACTACTAAAATATGCTCAGTCAGGGAGTAGGAATAGTATTTAAAAAACTAGTTTTTCGTCTGTCTGCTCTTCATTATTGTAAATGTTAAGCTAATTAGGTCACACACAATTTGCTGTTTAAAACAGTGAGCTTTATTTTGTTGGAATAATGTGACACCTATTGGAAATCAATTTGGTTATTATACTGAACTGTATGGGCTATGGAACATTATGACATTAATAAAGAATTCTCTGACTCTGACTCTCTGACTAATCGTGCTCGGCTTTATGTGTCAATCAAACCTTATGACGTGAAAAGCTGACTTGTTTTCGGGAATACAGCATTCTTACCGTCATGTTATATTCCCCCACTCTGCTTCCCTATCGCTGCAGTCCTGCGAACAGACCGGTTGAGGTAGCTTCGTGTTCCCTATCTCAATGCAACGAACACACATCAACTGTGCAATACAATTGCTCTAAGGTATATGGTATTCTGACTGCGTCCGAGTGTGTTCTGTTAGTGTAAAACAATCGTTATGAATGCACGTTTGTGTCAGCAGAGAGGAGCGCGATACGGACGGACAGACAGACAGACAGAGAGACAGGACAATTTTATAAGCCCTTTAAAGGACTGTCGTCCACGGGCTAAAAATACTGGTAAATAAAACGTCTTCCCTATAGGTAAGCCAGTAGTGAAAATAATGTTTAGTCTTCACTTTTAAAAATGAAATCCGCGTGGCAACCAAGTGTGCAGTGCATGGATTGAATTGGAAATCTTTGACCTATGACTTCATATCGTGAACGACTTGGTGCTCATTGGAGAAACCTATTTCCCATTGTCGTAATAGGCACCAACGGATAAATAACAACTCGTTCTGGTCACTACTGACATACCTATAGAGGAGGGCGTAGTCAAAGTTCCTTGCTGAGGACATGATGTGGCCTGATGCCAGTGAGCAATTCGGGCACTGGTATTTCAGGTTAACCGTTTGGCACATTGTGCGAAATCCTTGTAAAGAAGGATAAAGGAGTTGAGGTGTGGTAGCTTCTAGTTTGCCGTTCATTCCAATTTTCCTGACTTTTTCTAAATGTTGTGCCCCAACTGCATGACCCATAACAACTTTCGTATTGGTAAACTGGGTGCACCCTTCCGTTTGTACCAGGAGTTCTGAGGAAGCCAAGGAACTGTCATCGCATGACCTAAAATGAAGTGCAGTATCATTTGAACTCAAGGGGTACAGGTGAGTCACTCCGCAAAGTTTCAGTATCATGTGATTACCGATTTACCGTCCAGGGTAGGAGTTACCAAAGTTCGTGACCTCCAAACTTTGCCCATACAAATGTTGTCAACAAATTATACGAATGTAATTTTCCGACGATTTATATAATATCTGGTGTTGGGTTATTAAATAACCAAATAACCGTTGTTTGGAATTTTTTTGTCATCTCCTAATTATTTGTGCAGGTAATGATTTTGATCGGATTTAATTTAGATGTATGAAATTTGACAGATTTCAAATAATTCACGAAGGCAATGTCCGAAATTCAAAATATCTTCATAATTGAAGAATGTGTCCATCTCCGCCTCTTCACTGTTTCATTCCTTAGAGTTCGGGTTGACATGGTTCGGCTCAATTTCGTTAATGGAAATAATTTATTCAGAATTCACCGGGCATGTTTCGGTTTTTTTTAATAAATGGATAGCCACGCGAAGACATTCTCATATTTTTGAAGGCCAGAATCAACAACAACGCTAACGCTTGTCCTTGGACTTGTTATTCTCATTCGTCATGTTCTCCTTGCATTCTTCAGATATTATACTTGTCAGTTGTCGACATTAAGGTCTAGTAAATTGTATTTAAACTCTGGGTTTTGTGTCGTGGGCTTGCTTATGGAACACAATAAAACCACTTATCTATGAATCTATCTATCATTAAGGTCTAGTAAATGCTAATTACTTTACTTTGTCCCTCAATCTTTAAGTGCAAATATTGTTAATGTCCGTCCAAAAACAATAGGCACCTCTGACGTCGCCGACAAATCGACATTCATAACGTTGTCATGCAAATTTGGAATGAAATTGTAGGTAGATAAGGCGTTGTATTTTACATTTGTTTGGTTGCTAGCCACTCGATGGGTTGGATTGAATAATTTTTGCAATACCCCGAGTTCAACCAACAGAGATGTCAGCGACAACAACATGTTATTTTTATGACGTCAGAGGTGCCTATTGTTTTTGGACGGACATTAGTGGGGAATGAGCTCTTCAGTTGAAAGGGTAGAAACCTTAGGGAAGTCTAATCATAAAATTGAACAATGTCTCTATTGCTGAAATCAATTAAATATTCCACAATGAACTCGAGAAATGCAATTAGCACTGATGCTCCGCATCCAAGGCTGAACATAATAAAAACCACAGAAATGTTCGAATCCATCCTAATCGTGGTATGATCCTTGTTTTTCGTGATTGAGTTGTTTTTTCTCTGACTTGAAATTTTATATTCGGTCAGTCTTTCATCCCACCAATGATAAAGTCCAGATTCCATGACTAGTTGGAATCGTGAAACTAAATAATATGTCCCGATGTCGGCGTCGATTTTCCACATGTCCACGCCCTCTAGCAATCGGTCTTTCCCTTTCCGGAAAACGTGTCCGTGAACCCATGGACGAGTCGCTTCGGAAAACCGCCTTTCAATACTCGACTTATCCGCAAAGTAAGCGGTGTTATTACAAGTATAAATAGTTTCCTGCACGTTGTCCATTTGATATAGTTCTGGGATTGCTATTTGCTGCATCAGTCTCTCGAGAAGGTGTCGCTTAGCGTAAGTGGTATCGTTTTCCTTTAGCACTGCCCAAGCTTTCTTTCCAAAAGCTGTCCGTTGAACTAGGTCGTCACGAAAATATTTTAAGTATTCTATTTTGGTAGCATTTTTACCAAGACAATAACGAGATGGATTAAACGACACATTTTCTTCTCGATCTCGCAAGTACAAATATTCTTTCAAATCGTTTGTGTGGGCATGGTTCAAATCAGAATATAAAGTCACATTATGATCAACCAACTGCTCCATCCTCTCTAAGTAGCCATTCATCCGAGGAGCAGTAACGTCCGTTGTAACAATTCCTTTGTACTCATTAATTAATTCAATGTTCACAATCAACCATGTCGTCAATATAATATTAAACCATTGCATTTTGCGAAGAGATGGTGAGACGAAAGGACATTGTTCCAATAGGATTGTTGGGAATATGAAGAGATGCCAGAATGTGAACTTGTTTAACCAATATAACGCACAAGTGCTGAACAGCATTGTTGCCACGAGGGACAATAGCAATCCAATCCATAAATTTAGTTGAAATGGAGTCAGGTACGCATTGAAGGAAATTTGCCCGCCATTAATTGTGGTACATGATACAAACATGAAATAATTATTTCCCGTAACAATATGTGAGACTGGATCAATTATCGATGGGACTCTCTTGCAGAAACTGATATTTCTTTGACCAGATGTATAAGTAAGGTTAGGCATGGCATGACGGCCTATAACCAATGGCACAATATACCCGTCGAAACCAGTTTGGTATTTCGCATTTAGATATTTCTGTTCACTCGTGTAAGAGTCAACTTTGATAAATTGAAAGCCGAAAGCATTGCATCCCACATATCGGACATATGTTGAAAGGTAACTCTCCAAGGCATTGCGCCATAGGGGAAAATAATTCGCCTCAGAAATATTTTGAAGCATCAGGGATTGCTGGCAGATACTTCGTTGTCGATTAGGTGTATGACAAATCATTGCCACCTTTTCAATAGTAGTGGCATCTTCTTTATTCATTGTAGTTTTCCATACGAAAAATTTCAGGACGAGTGTCAGAGGAATATCCCATAAATTCAGCCGTTGAATGACGGATTCAGTACCGAGTATGTGCAACTGTTTCCGAGAATATCTGTTGATAATATTTGGATGCATTATGCTGTATTCGTCAACAATTTCATATACGACTTTGAGCCAGTAATTCGTTGTAGTTGAATTTGGACTTGCGATTACGAAATGTACAAGTCCAGTTACTCTGTACAATTGCTTTGGATTGATTCTACCTAGTTGTGAGATAACTCGCGGATCTTTGAACTTCTGTAAGACATATTTACCATCATCGTCGTCAAATAGTTTTCGAACATCCGTTATTACCAGTGGAATTGAAATTTTAGAAGAAAAAAACTCGATGTCATCCATTAAAATTAAATGCACAAAATCAGTTCTATGGAGATTCAAGACAGTGTTTAAATTTGTGATTTGGAATACAAGTTTCACTGGAGGCAGAATTGTACACAAGAAAATACATGAAAACAAGATCGAACGGTTATTCACGTAGCACATAATGCGTGAGTATTTAATTCCGGATTATTTTAGCGCGGCGTCGCAGCTACGAACTTCAAGCTGCAAGTGTCATTTTTGAACTGGCAAAAAGTTCTCGTTGGTAGCAAATGCAAATTTCTTGTTGTCCATGTGCAGAATCAATTTACTGTTAATCTAATATCTTGCACACCTGTACACAGGAAAGTACTCGAGACAAGTAACCGTACTAAAAGTTGAGGGGCTTGAGCAGATTTGACGACGCGACGGGTTGTCTATATTTACACAATGAAATTTACATTTTGAGTATAAAGTTCATGATTCAGTCCGATATTTCCCAAGAACAGAAATAAATTCGTCATCAGAACTGTTTACTTTGTCATTTGTTCCAATATTGAACAAAACCAGGCGATTTGTCTTGATCTTGAATCACTTGAAGTGGTGAACGCCAATGCTTATTATGTATTTACTTGTAATGTAAATGTAAGACAAATGCATGTGTTACATGTGTTGGGTTCAGGGTTCAGGGAATGGGTGCTGTACACTTGTGCTTACTGGTCAGTTTATGCTCCGTATACATACAGTATGACGTAGGACAAGAGAATTGATCGACAATTGTGTCTTGTCGTTGTCGTTGTCACTGTTTTATGCAAATAAATACTTTTCACGAATTCTACAAAGATAAAGTTAATGCATTTTTTCCAATTACATCTGAAGCAGTTTCGTAGATTTTTGAAGCATTCAAGATACGCAAACATACAAGGCAATAATGCGAGACACGATCGCTTGTCGGCAGTGCTAACTCAGAACACAGAATAAAAAGTTAGCGCCAACTTCGCATTGAGTGTCATCCTTACGATCTATGCAAATCTTCTTCGTAACCTTTATATAATCCTTCCTTAGGTCCTTACGTTACTACTGACTTGAACCGACGATTGTTGCACCTCAAGAATGGGGCAGGGAAAGGGTACTACGCATTTGGACGGGCGGAACGAATGCACCGGTATAGTGAGCAAACTCTGAAGGCGGAAAACTCACTCTGTAGTACTGCCCAGACCGAGGTTTGAACCCCGTACCAGTGATATTATAGAATGAACACGCTCACCACTACGCTATCATGTCTTGGCTTCCGCCTCAGAGTCAGAGTTAGATTCCGTGAATTCTTTATTAATGTCATAATGTTGCATAACCCAAACAGTTCAGTATGAAGGTGACAGGGATTGGATACCTTTCAAATCCATTCTCAATCATTTGTTGCATTCTCTGTGTTATCTCACTATTCAGTCCCAGAATATTTCACTCCGAGTGAATGGGAAAACTTGCCCTTGAAGTACAGAAGCATTTTTTTGGGTTTAGTTTCAAATATTCTGACAGAAGGTCAGACAATGCACTTACACCGTTTGTCCACAATATGTCCTAAGGCAGGATATTTGAGAAGTATTGGAATTTGTATATCTACCGGTTCTGGTTATGTATATTATATTATCTCTCAATGATGCGTCCGAAAGCGTTTCTGGTCAGAGAGATAACGTACATACGAACACTCAGCCTTTATTCCATTTCTGCATACTTCGTACCGGAACTGACTTATAGTCGGGACTGGCTTATTGTACAATGTCCTTATTAGACCAACTGCCTGTACAAGGCTAAAAAGGCTTTTAGTGTATGCAACTCGGTGTAATAATATATTCCTACTGCATCCGCATTTTACGGTGGGGTATTTGGCTGCACGGACAGCTGTGTCCGGCGGCTCGTGCCATCCAATGGCCTCGCGCGCTTGGCTACTAAGTTAGGGTCTCTTGAATCGGGTAACCTCGTCGGAATTAACGGTTGTCAACGATGGAGCTTTTTCTGCCTTCTAAGATCACATACCTTAAAGATTTAACAAACCACACTAACGTGCTCGCAATTCCAAACAGGTGTACTACACGTATAGCTCTAGAAACCATAAGCGGTTCCCGGCGTCTGAGCCCGATCCCAGACTCATTACACTACTACTGGGATAAATTATGGCCTCAGGACTTTAGGACACAGGTAGGAACGGCGGATTTGAAACAATTTCCAAAGTAAATCAACACGATGGTTGATTTCACAACATTATTAATGAGAATGTGCTATCGACCGAGTAATGTACATTTTCTTCCCTTGAATTCCATACATTCTAAATACGATGTAACAAACTTTGTTTAGAGAAAATTTCACGTGTATCTTACACAATTCATTTACTACACACCTGAGTTAGTAATTACAAAAATATTTGTGCATGAGTCAACAATCATCACTCAATTCAATTTCAACACCAGGCTTTACACAAGCCGACACTAGAACAAACGAATGCAAGTGAATTGTTTCCCCAAAATGTGTGACACGTTGTTAAGCAATTTGATTCAATTTTACAATGATTCATACATAAGTATTCTATTTGAGAGACTCCCCAAGTGTTTTAGTCACATAAATATAATACTAGTCGTCCGCCACTCAAAGTTTGTAAATGAATAATACACTTCACTTTTTCGCTAATGAAGGCAGGACTGTCATGCGACATCAACAAGCTGCCCTTTCGCCTTGTTTAGTTATTTCTATCATCAAACACTTAATTAATTGAATAATTCGTACATTCATGTTTCAAAACACTTGAGATTATTGTTTTCTATATATAGTCATTAATTGTACATTTAATGAATAGTTTATTGATCTGATTCGGAGTTGACTTCTCGAGCTCTGTATTGATAGATCTGGGCGTAGGTTAACTAATTAACCTTTCTCATTGTTCTAGATCTTCGCCCTCACTCACACCCCAAAGTTCACACTCTCACGCAGTCACTGATGCACAAGTGAATTGCCCAATTCGCCCCAAGACAATAAATTACACACGATGCAATAAATAGACGTACACATGCACAAATTGACAATAATAATAATGTGGTAACTCGATTATTCCCTACAACTTCGAACACTGCCTAATTAAAGTAATTATTTATTAATTAATAAAAGAACTCAATTATTCCTAATCTCAACGTTAACTCAAGAAAAGCTTCCTACTCAGACTCTCTCATTCACACGATGTCTCGAACACGAACTCCAAATCTCGAACTGTTGACCGTTTGACTGTCAACCAACGAATGTAACAGGACCTCTGGTCCACTCGAACGCTCCAAGCAGACTCTTGTCCCAAAGACAACCCAAATGGAACTGACTGGACGATCGCCTTCTGCACCAGACATACATCATCCATCCAAACGTCTTTGACCTTACAAACACACACATTACATTACGTAACTTTCCATGACGTCATCAATTACATTATCCGTCCTAGCTAACAACTACTACAATCCATGTACATCCGACAATATTCATACTTTGGCATCGATATTTTTTAGACCTTTTTACGAAATGTATTCTAATTTGTCCCGAATTTGGCAAGTTGTGGCCTTCATGACAATTCTGACATTGAATATTGCTGTCGCAAACATTGAGCTGAATCTCCAGAGACAGTTTTTCAAGAAACAAGAGAAAGTACAAGATTTAGCAGCAACGTCATTCATAAGTCAAAATTTACTATCGCCAACGAATGGTCAGTCTGCAGCTGCACTTTTACTCAACCCTGAACTTTACCGTACAAGTGAAATAGAAGGCGTGAATGAGGTTTGTTTGGAGCATTTCTATGGATGGTTGGATCAGCTAAATCTAACGAACGGGGCTCCGGATATGTGGGCTATAGAAAGTAAGGAAATTATATTAGAATTGTCTTTTACGAAGTGCGTAACACACGACGGACTACTTAAGAGTTGGTAAATTAATTATTATTCGACTATATAGTGGTAGACGCTTGGGGAAAATTCCCGAAGGGAATCCTTAGCGGACATTTTGAAGTTCCCGGAGATTTTGATGAATGTTTAAGAGTTCGTGGGAATCTGACCGACTCAGAGACAGATTTCAAGGGCCGATACTGTTACACGAACTGGATAGACTTTGTTCTGCCATTGACCCAAGGTACTGTTACCCTTCCTCGTGCTCTGTTGAAGATATCACAATTATTCAAGCCATTGGTCTCAATGGCACGAATATAACCACGTATCAGTCTGGCTGTTATACAGACGATCCACCAGAACTGACCACCTGCGACATTTCAATGATGTAAGCTTTCTACGGACCTTCCAAACAACTTTTGTGATGGTTCCCAAAAGTTGTTTACCCGCTAGAAATGCGGTTGTCAAATGCACTTTGTCACATTATGTTAATCCGTTGCGCATCCATGACGTCACAAATTGTATTCGGTTCATATATTCCTAGCGACCAAAATTTTGGACTTTTTTTGGGTAGGGGTAGAACCTTGATAGAATTTGTTAGGAGGTCAAGGGATACAACATGCGACCGAATCCAACGGACTACTTTTTCCCATAACGCCTGTACGATTTTTGTATTTACAGAACTGTTCTGGCCGTATTAATTGCACTGTGTGTGTTGGGAACTTGCGTAGATTTGATACTGAATCGTGATGATCCGTCGGCTACAAATAACAAAGGTAATTCTTGCTAGCAAATCCCGCGCCCGTGTCAAGATCGATTTCCCTTTTATTAATACTTCTAAAATTTTAACAGGTCTCCTAATCCAATGTCTTGTGGGATTCTCAATGTACACGAACACAATGAAATGGCTGAGCACAAAGTCCGGTGGCGATAACTTGGGTTGCATTCATGGGTTAAGATTCCTCAGCATGTGCTGGGTCGTTCTTTGTCATTCCTTTGATCCTACAATGATGCAACCGATTTGGAACTTGATTGATATTCTCAATGTGAGACTCACAAAATTATTCACAATTTTACTAGTTAGTTCTTTCTTACTCCACAGCTCAATGTAATGAGCATCGGCCATTAAACCAAGACGTGATGGGTTCAATTCCTCAGAGATTTACAAAACTATAATATTACTATAACCCTTAACACAATTTCTAATTTGATTCCACCAGATTCAAAAAGACAGATGGACGATATTCGTCATCATGAACGGGACTGTGTCAGTAGACACATTCTTTACAATGAGTGGACTTCTGTTTTCATACAATCTTCTCAAGGCACTCGACAAGTCCAAAGGGAAATTGAACTTACCAATGTTATATTTGCACCGATATCTCAGGTAATTTTTAATCATTTTAATTAATTGTTGTAATAATTATATTCCAATATTTATTGAACATTTCCAGACTCACACCCACATATGCTCTTCTAATCGGCATATTGGCAACATTTTTCATTTATTTGGGTGACGGACCCAAGTACGATATATTCCCACTCTTCAAACAGCACTGTCAAGACAATTGGTGGCATAATCTTCTCTACATTAATAATCTTTGGGAATACGATGAGATGAAAGGAGATTGGGCGGTAATTCTTTTTCCTAAGTAGAAAGTAGGATGATTTGCCACACTTTGGTGCGAGTAAATCAATTTGCCCCATTTTGGTGCGAGTGAATCAATTTGCCCCATTCATTACAGTGTCACGGAGAAACTTGGCATGCAATTTTTCCTCATTTCACCTTTTTTCATTTATCCACTTTGGCGTTGGCGGAAGATTGGACTGGCTATCATGACAATCATGACAACAGCGTCAGTGGCTATTCCTTTTGCCATTCATTATGACTTAGAATTGTCTCCCACGATGCTGCCATTTGATCAGTACGTTAAATATTCATTCACGTTCTATTTAAAAATGAGGGTTTGTTTGTTTCTATATTTGTCAGTCAAAATACGAAATGTTTCAAAGGGTCTTTGAAATAAATCCGAAATCTCATAATTGGGGCAACGTGACTCAAGTATGACATCCTTAGCATTGTACTGTGCCATTGCATACAGTTAACCAGGCTTTGTATATTTTGATCAGGATTTGTAAAACCACCATTTGAATCTTTCAAAGACCATCGGAAATCCCAAAATAACGAAACCATGCTAAAATTACAATATATATAATGATATTTTGAATGACAGGACCATAGATTTCTTGAAGAAAAGCTACATCAAGCCATGGATGAGAATTAGCCCTTATATGGCTGGACTTTGGGCTGGATATTTACTCCACCATTATTTGAGTAATAAAAGACGGTTTCAAATGCCAAAAATCATGGTTCTCCTTGGCTGGATAATTTCGACAGGGACAGCGGCTGCAATTATCTTTGGAATCATGCCATTTTTTGAAAGTGAAGCCGATATTCCAAGACTCAGCAGTGCATTTTATGCAGGATTCCATAGGTTTGCTTGGGGAATTGTGATTTCCTGGATTATAGTTGCCTGCACGCAAGGCTATGGTGGATTTGTGAATCAATTTCTGTGGGCAGACTCACATTTTGTGTTTATCTCATTTCTTACCAACTTCAAATCTTGTTTCATGCAAGTGTTCGGAATGCCACTTCTTATCGTCCATATGCAACGGTAAGTATAAGCTAATTCGGTTTGGGGGTGCTGATCCGCCATTTGTGGAGGAATAGTTCGGGTACTGTGCTCATGTAGTTAATGGGTGTGGCAAATTCGTACACCAAAGTGGGACAAATTAGCCCACATTAAGTTAATTGATTTGATATATCATAAAGCTGAATAAGTTCAAATATTTCTCTATGGTTTTCATTAGGTTAATCTATTCTTCGCCCATTTAGTCATGTCGCTGTTGATAGGCTATTTGTGCATGATAGTGATGGAGTCCCCGTTCATTACTCTGGAAAGACTCATAATCCAAGGAAGTAAGGTCAAATAAAATAAAAGGTACATCTCATTTCGTAGCAAAAATAAGTGAATATCTTGACATTATTTTTTCTAGGATCTAAGCCTACCAAGACGGCAATACCTCAAAAACCTGGGAATGATGATGGACAAAATAACAATAAGTCATCCTAGGTGAAGCTCGACGAGACTTGGCCAACGCAATATGTATAGAATAATAAGAACTATAGCATATCACAATAATATTTGAAATTGAAATATTTCAAGGGGTGACGTATTTCAATATTTTGTGAAAAATACGAAACTCTCCAAGGGGCTATAAGTGCAATAAAGTCAGAATACGAAGTGATCAAAATTGGTACCACTGGAGTAGGTCATTCTTGATATTTTGATATGCTATGCTGTATACAGTTAACAAGACTTTGCTACACATTTCTCGTTTAAAATTTAAAATGCTGCTATTGGATCTTCCGATGACTCCGGAAAAATACTAAATAATGAACGATAACATTCCTCGAAATATCACATTTTATTCATTCAACGTTTCAATAGCTGATTGGACTAGAACTCATCTTTCTCAGAGCGTGATTCGGAGTCATCCTTTTTAGAACATGACTCGGAGTCATCTTTTTTAGAACATGAGTCGGAGTCATCTTTCTTAGAACTTTTGCTGTCATTTTTCTTAGAACTGGAGTCATCTTTAGAACTTGAGTCGTCATCTTTCTTAGAAGTTACGTCGGAGTCACCTTTCTTAGAAGTTACGTCGGAGTCACCTTTCTTAGAACTGGAGTCATCTTTCTTAGAACTGGAGTCGTCTTTCTTAGAACTGGAATCGTCTTTCTTAGAACTGGAATCGTCTTTCTTAGAACTGGAATCGTCTTTCTTAGAACTGGAATCGTCTTTCTTAGAACTGGAGTCATCTTTCTTTGAACTTTTGTCATCTTTCTTAGAACTTTTGTTGTCATCTTTCTTAGAACTTAAGTCATCTTTCTTGGAACTTGAGTCGGAGTCATCTTTCTCAGAACTTTTGTTGTCATCTTTCTTAGAACTTGAGTCGGAGTCGCCTTCCTTAGAACTCGCGTCGGAGTCGTCTTTTTTAGAATCGGAGTCAAGTTTCTCTGCTTCTTTAGTGCACTTGCCCCAGAGATTAGTAGGATAATCCGGATGACATTGGCAAGTTTTCTTCTTTCTGTCAGAGTCAGAGTCACTTTCATCCTCCTTACACTCTTGATGTTCGCCGGTACATTTGCCTTTGGCTGTGCAATCATCTCCAGGTTTTGTGGGTACTACTTTAGTTAACGTTACTCCACGGGCACACTTCCCATTCTGGATGACAGGAAATCCGTCCATGCATTGACATGTTCTAGTTTTCAGCCAGTCTTTGCACTCTTCATTTTCACCAGTGCAGATTGTCGGGTCTTTGGCGCAGTCTTCACCAAAGGCATTGGATAAAGCAAATCCGCTTATGAAGAGAATGACGAAAACCGTAAGTGTCTTCATTATCTGGAAGATCAAATAGTTCAGATACAAATAACACTGAAAAGTCCTTCCTCGCCGTTAGGGTTTAATTTTATTGTGTAAGCATTGCCTCCAAAACAACTTTTGTGAAGGTTATACGTCGGAAAGTCTATCCGGAAATAAATACATGCGCCAAATGAACATTGTGACGTCATCGTTGTTCATGAGAAATTGTTGACGTCACAAGGTGTATTTCCCTTATGTAGCACTAGCGGCCAGGAGTTTAGACTTTTCGTTTTGTAACCTACACAAAAGCTGTTCGGGGGGTCAAGGGTCACAACATATCTAATAAGCTGACATATTCAACGGCCTACACATTGTCATAAAGACCGTACGGTGTGCTTAAAATTCGGCAGATTCTTCTTTTTTCAATTATATATATTAATAACATTTTCATACTGTAAAATATTAATTATCCCAATATATTTTATTTTGATGAATTACCTCAAAGAATATCACTGTATTATGAATAAATTAGAGAATAATTCACAAAATTGATCACAAACCAATTAGGTGAGAAGTCTGGAACTAACTCTATGGTCTAATGAATCATAATTAATATAGTCAGATTTCGTGGACAAGTCCTTGATTTGACATAGATAACTACAGTCACTCCAACATTGTGAACTTTATTATGATTTAGAACATCGTAAATGTCATAACATTTTATTTGTGGATTTCATTGAAGTCTAGCAAGCCAACGCAGACACCGCCAATACAATCGGGTTATGTACGTATGTAAATCAATAAGTCGAGGACTGATATAATAACATGTGCTTGATTAGATAAATGGATTTAGGATTAACTCTGTAGACATAACACACAGCAGCGTTTCATTTCGAATATAAAATTATACAGCCAATAGTTTAGCCATTACGAGTCGTTACTTTCACATGGTACAATATATTTTTAAAACATGTGAATCTAAGTAATAAGTACAGTGGACACTGAATTAGAAATAATCTCCTAAAATAAAAGTACAGTTAGTCATAATCCTGTAAAAAATGTAGTCAAAACTTGACCATTTATTTCATGATTTTGTGCAGTCATGGAAAGAATAGGAATGTAGTCCAGCGAAAAATTAAACTCCGGACCACAACAACACACGGATATCAACGTGAGCCGAGCATGCCGTGCTACGTTTCGTATTTCAAAACTGCCAATCTGAAATGACACCCCATTCTTATTCGTATTCCTTCAACCGTCCGGTATTAATTAATGCGAAATCATACAGTATCCTTTTTGCGCATTCATTGCCAGTCTGCTATATATTTACCTATGTAAACTTTTTGCGCAGATATTTCATATGATTTTCCTAGATCTGGTGAAATAATACTGATGTTTATGGGAAATCATGACAATCATTCCGACGAAAATATATTTGGCACACATTTTAATGGACTATATTTGCATAGACCTGATGAACTTAACTTCGAATTTTATTTGAAATCATGACCGTCATTCCGAAAAAATTTCCAATGAAATGAACTATATGAACTAATATTTGGCACGCATTTTAATGGACTATATTTGCATAGATCTGATGAAATATTGTTGATGTTTATGGGAAATCATGACCATCATTCCGAAAAAATTCCGGTGAACTACTTATATGCGAGTTTTTGGCTCGCTGTGTTTACTACGAATAAGTAGGGTAGGCAGGGCTAATTATTCCACCTGGGCTAATTATTCCAACTTTTTGTAAAATCTATTGCGCGAGCTGCACAAAAGTCACAAAAACATAAAAAATTGGAACGGACCGGGAAAATTCACGTATGTATATCGCTGGCAAATACTCTCCCGCCAGTTTTTCAACTCATCAAAATCACACCAAATCAAAACCACATTTTCTGAAATTTTGGGTGACCGCGGACTCCCGGTCAACGATTTTGTTATTTACGGAGCTAAGGAACTGTGACAATTCTGTACCAGGTAATGACACATCCATATTTTTCCTGATTTCTACTATTCTTTGTAAATCTTGAACCAACTTACTTTTTGTCATTACATTTTAACTATTTTCATAATTTTGATAAAATCTTCAAAATTTTGATGAAAAGAATGACCGGGATAATTATTCCAACGAGATTTGGGCTAATTTTTCCATATCTGTCGCGTGTTAAAGCCAAAAATTAGCATAAATTTGACGAGGAAATTCAAATAAATTATGAAGAACCGGGCTAATTATTCCAACAGTGTATTTTAATTACCCCGATTTTCACTGAAAGAAGCGGGTTGGAATAATTAGCCCGCTGACACAGAGGGTATGGAATAATTAGCCCAGGGAGGTGGAATAATTAGCCCAGGGAGGTGGAATAATTAGCCCAGGGAGGTGGAATAATTAGCCCAGGGAGGTAATTAGCCCAGGGAGGTGGAATAATTAGCCCAGGGAGGTGGAAAAATTAGCCCGAATCTTGTTTTTTGGACCTCGTTGCCATGGTTACATAAAATTATTGTTTTAATGAGGTTACGGGAGGTTAAAAATTGCAAAAAAATTAATTTTTGGAGAAGATCGCCTACTTGATGAGTCCGAATTGATATTTTCATATAACACGCGGTAACGACACTGTGAATCGCTCAGACACAAAAGTTGGGATAATTAGCCCAGCCTACCCTATATTCTATATTGTAACGTGTTTAGGAATAACTCATAAAACATACGTCAATAAATTTGGTACTTAAACTCAGTAAACTTAGATTTGGTATATAAATCGAAACTCATGATCTCGGTACTTCGTTAGTTTCGGAAAACTATACACGTTGTATTCATTTCCGCCCTGGCATTCCTACTTGCGGTGAACGTAGACGGTAATCGTGGAGTTAATCTGAATTATACTGAATAGAAATAAGTTTAACAAATTACGAAATAATTTTAAAAAAAAATTTCCACAGGTAATTGCTACCGCGGTGCATGCGTTCTTGGTGGTTCATTCTGCAATTCCGTTTGCAAAACAAGATGTGGATGTGGATGTAACAGCGGGTTTTGCGCTGGGCTTACTTGTGTCTGTCGTGGACCTTACCCGAAGTGTGGTCGTAATCCCAGTGAAGGGTGAAGCAAGGAAGAAATAGTTTTGAAAAACTATCAATTAAATTGGAGCTTACATTTAAAACTATTTTAATCCGTATCTGCTACCATGTAAATGAGCTCGGTACCACTTAAGGACGGCTGAAACAACAAACTATAATGGAAATGTACCTGTGTTTTTCTCGGTTGACCAGTTTGACTATCCTGGCTGTTCTCAATATCCAATCTTCTTGAAAATTTTTATGGTGACTCCCAATGATGTCAGGAGGGACGTCCGAAGAAATCGCTGAATAAATCCTAAGGGTTCCACTGCTACCAGTAAATCATGTATTTCTAGTAATACATGATTTACTGGTAGCGTGGAATATAGTAATATTTAGATTAAAACATGGATCGGCATAATGATCGTATTATAATTATATAATGTGAAATAAAAATGGCAGCCATATCGTTATTTATTGTTATTCTATTTTAATGTCAAATTCAGTTCAATTTATTTTGATTTATTAAAATACAGCGTATTACGAGACAGGTCATTTAGTTTTAACTTATAATTATCTAAAGCAATTTTAACAGAGTATTTTGTCAACACAGGAATTATTGATTGATTGATTTATTTATTTATTTATTCAACTGTCAGACCGATTTCACATACGTGTTCTTTAAGCCAGGGGGACAGACTACGCACTACAATATTTACACATAACATACCAACACTCCATAACCAATACTTACAAAACTCAAATCAGAATTACCTTACGAATGACAATCAGTTAATATTCTTATCATATTATTAGTTTAGCGCGTAGTTTAAAAACGGGGTACATTTTAACAAAGAAATCCACAATTTCATACATAAATACATCAAAGCTATCAGATGGATCAGAACAATACGTAGTCCGCAGGTATGGGTGGCTAAATACACGAAACATTTCTTTCCGGATTCCGAGGTTGGAGAAAAACTTGTGACGTGGATAGTGTGGCACTGCGGAGATAGACTTGAACTAAAAGAAATACTTGGAATTACGCAAATTCTGGTCGAAATGCATATGTATTTTTAAGCAGTATATATATGAGTGTTCGAGTTGTTGGAATTATTCTTAAACAAAATATAATTATTGTATTCCGTGTCATTTGGGCAATTTTCGATGGAAAACGAAGGCTGAATAAAAATTTGGTTTAAAAAAGAAAAAAAGAATTCAGGTGCATAGTCACACACACACACCCAAACAGACCATTGAGAAAAGTATTATAATATTAGCTGGTTCCACTATTATTGTGGTAATAAAATGTAGTGACCAGCCAGTTGGAATTGCTCTACTTTAGATTTCCGCACAATTTTAATACATTTTCTTTACTCTCTGCCTCTGACATTGATGCCTTGATTATCCTTGGAATTGGACACGCAACAGCTTCATTTATAATTTGATATTCGAGGAAGCCATGTAATTTGAGCTCCCATTTATTCAATGAAAGTCCACCTAGATGGCATGTGTGTCCGCTTTGTAGTGTCGACGCTCAGCATTCTTGCGTTGATAGGCTTTGCGGATTTGAAGATGTAACCGCACAGCCACTCTAGTTGATTCACTCAAAGTTACCGCCATTTCTGTCGGAATCACTTCTGAGGCCGAGCCGAATTACTCGTTGACCATTTTGAATTTTCGTTTGCATGCAGCTGTGTTCGTCATCATTCCTACCATACTTCTGGTAATTATGTGGAGTCATCGATTCTCCGGATTAATCTCCTAAATTAATTTTTCTGTTGTTTCTATGTTCAGACTGTCGGCTCTCTTTTTTTTCATTCATTGGGACAAAGCCCGGAAAAAGAAACTGAAGGAAGCATCCGAAACAAGTCCATTGCTTCATTAAAATTAATATTACGGGGACCACACAATGTTATGTTTTTATTTTCTATTACTTATAAGTCTCTTATAAAAATTTAGTTTCTCTTGCAAATGAAGTAAGACATATCCGTACAAGGAAAATCCGCCATAATGTATTGATTGAATGCACCGTTGAAATACATGTCCACACAGTTTTCTACCATCCCACCATTGGGCTCAGGGTTGCCGGCTGGGAAGAATGTAGTGATGGGATTTCCAGTAGACAACCAGGTGAACATCCCTTCTCGAAACAGGTCATTCCCAGATGTCCAGAAATACTCGCTCATTGGCAGACCTATTCATAATGGTCACTTGTTCAGTTTATGCATATATACAGGGTCATAATATTTGACGAACTACCGGATTGCGTAATAAGATTTTGTAAGAGTTGGAACTCCTGCTGATCTTCAACGGTCGTCAATTCGTAACCCATTGTTTTGCAATAAATGTGGGCGTCCATCCAAGACAACTGAAATCAATTCGGACATTTTAAATCTTGTATAAAATATGTAGAATTTGCTAAGTAACGTTAACTGTATCGATCATAGCATAGCACAGTACAGGTTATCCTATTTGGGCCAGGCCAACTTGTCCCTATTTCAAAAAAATGCTGAGCATCGTTACGGAAAAATGGTTACAATTGCCATCTAGGCTTGAGTCACGGCCAACACCTACAAATTTTATCTAATTTTAATATTTGGCAATTAATTATTTCACGAGGCACTGAAATATTTACTATTTTTTGTTCAAAACTATTGAAATAATTATTTCACGCCTTTGAAGACATTCACAACACCTATGACTTATAGGGCATGGCATTTTAAAACTATGATTCGATAATAATTATTATATGTTGAATCTTGCTCTAACCTTTTGTTGAACGAGCATATATTGAGGATCTGGACTCGGTGTGACTGAGGGAGGTGTAGCCGTAGCTGTACTTGGAGTCGTTGTGGATCCGGATGCTGGAAACAACATAAATCAACAATTTGTTCTTAATTGCAAGTACAAGAATCAGGTTTATCGTAAGACCCTGGTTTTTCTGACAACAACTGATGAGTTAAATTATTGAGTTTTTGGTTAATTTTTAGGTTCTCTTACGATTTTGGGTTTCAACATCTACCAAAATGTTCTAAATTCTACGAATAGCTCAAAATATTACAAATGCCGAAAGTCGAACTAAATCTAACGACCAAAATCTTATGTCGAAAAACTGAAATCAACAAACGTCACATTACCAACGCCATCAGCGATTGGACTCAATATTTGACAATATTTCTTCAAGAGTAAATATTTCTTGATTATTGACAAGTATTTATAAATCAGAAAATGTGGTTTGACCAAGGCGAAACCCCTCCCATTGTTAGAATCCAACGTCAACGCACACAACAACAGCACTTCATTTATTGCGAATGTTAAGACAAGCACACATTCGCACCTCATTCCAACAATATACAACCACTATTTGGGTAGACGGATAAAAGCTTTTTGTCCAGTTTTGTCAAAATAAACTGTTGCAAACAAGAGGACTATGAATTAATTCCAACTAGACTCGTTAAAATGTACACACTAATGTCATATTGCATGGGAACTACTTATTGAACACAATTACATCCAATCACCCGGATAAATAGAACAATAATATTGCAATACGGTGGCGCATAAACCTATACCTACCGATCTATGGAACTCTTTAGAAAAGGTGAGATATACATTTTGTAAGCAATACTAGACAGGATATACATGTATTCCAAATGAACATAGGCAAGATATTCTCCCTGTCAATTCTGGGTAAATAAATGATTTTTCCCCACTCTACACGATAACCATGCAATGGCTGGTTGGCTATGCACCACCCTGTCTGTATGTACACCACAGGTTTTACCATTGGGACACTAAACTAACACAAATAACATCTCCCAAGAATGAATTTAAATTCCAATGTTGTAACGGATCAGAGGATTTTACAGTTATTGTTGTAATTAATTTCCATTTCCTTTGGTCATGAACAGCGTGCTATTTAGAAGACAATCGAGTGACATTTTGATTGGATCTATTGTTCTTTCGCATCACTGACCATTGTCAATGTGGATTGAAATGAAAAAGGTGTACATTCGTGCGGTGTCCCAGAAGTAACGGGAATGTATTTTTTACATCTCACCAGCACAATTACATCAAATTAGATTTATTATTTTTTCAATACAGTCTCCCTGGAGTTCAAAACACTATTCCCACTTACAAACAAGGGATTTGCACGTATACGAGGACCTTGCCCCGACACCCGTTTTTCTTAGTAGATTGGTATCCTCTGAGTGGGACATGAAAATATTTCCGTGCAGAAATGAAGTACTTCTTTTTTGACCTATCTTCAAAAATTTTGGAACAAAAATCCTGAGGTCCCGCCTTTGAAATTATTGAAATCGTGTGTATAAAAATGCATGCTGTTTCTGGTGTTTTTCATTTCGCGTCAATGTTGAGAGGTGCCCATTAGATGCATTACAGAAAATTTTGAAAAAATTCAAAATAACTTTTCACGTAGCGCAATGCCAAGGAATCTTACATGCACGAACTTCCCCATTTTAGGAAACAAATTTAATTTTACTCAAAAATTCTTGAAAGATTTGTTTCATTTTTAATTGAAAATATGGGAATATTTCACTCTTTGAAATGCATCCGGATCCCTGGTTGAATTGTAGGCAACTACTTGTCCGAATTTTAAATTCCCAGAATTTATTTTCCAGAAAATTACAAAAACCTTTGAAAGAAATTATCGAGCTCAGAAAACTGTGGTCTCTGTTCCGGATTCCGATTCCAACATTTCACCATTTCTTCGTATCTGGAAATAATTTCGAAATTGAAACTAATGAAATATATACACTTGTGGTAAAATATTATTAGGTACTTACATTTTCTCATCCGCATATTTCGGACAAGGCAGTCGAAGTCCATCCTCCAAATCCTGGACAAATGACACTTGCCAAGAACGACCTGGGAACGGAATATCTCCGAGAGTAAAGATCTCCCAAAGAGTGACACCGTAAGCCCAGACGTCAGATTTTGTCGAAAAGTTCATTGCCTTCAGAGATTCAACTGCCATCCAACGCCAAGGCAAGGGTTCCTGGCTCTCTTTCACATAATTCGTATATTCGTACAACCGGCGAGACAAACCGAAATCCGTAATCTTGGCTGTTTTGTCCGCATTCAGTAAAACATTTCTGGTCGCCAAATCAGCGTGGATAACATTTTTACTGGAGAGCCATGCCATTCCACTCGCAATTTCACGTGACCATTTAATTAGTAGATAGGGAGATATTTCAGGTTCTCGTTCAGCCGTATTTTCGTACATATGGCCTCTAATAAAGTTTGCATATACAGGGGTGCCCATTTGATTGTGAACTCTTCAGGCCTAAATCTCGCGTAGTTTGAGTGGAATGTGGCAGTTCTTTGGAAAACGTTCTTACTAGTGTTTCAACTTCTGAGGCCATTTTGACCCGCATGACTGAATGGAAAAAATTTGCCCAAATTTGTCTAAGGATATGGTCATATTATTTTCAAAATTCTCTCACTCAAACTGGGCGAGATATATGCGTGCGTTTAGTGTTCACAATCAACTGGGCACACCTGTATTTATGAGTTATTAAATTCTAGCCTTATTTCTTTCGTATTGAACGTACTTCTCACGAACTCCTTGGACTCCAAACTTGGAATTGGCCCGCAAGTATTTCTCTAAACTTCCGAGTGAACAGAATTCTGCCCCGATGTACGCGACACCTGTTGAGAAAAACGTTGATAAATTAATCCAAATTAGAGATTTCATTGAGTACAGCAGACCTTCTCGAATCTCTGCGGTGTAAGCTCCAAGCAACCCGATCACATTTTCATGCTTTCCAATATAAATCATGAGTTTGAGTTCTGAAAGCAGTCCTCTTAAATATTGCAGTGATTGGGAGTGGGATGCTTTGATTGTTTTGAATGCCGCGTCTTCTTCTTTCCCGCCGATCTCGATTATTCCTTTGTATACAATTCCGTATTCCCCTTTACCGAGAATTCGTAGTTTGTCTACAAATATTTAAACGTTTATTTAATTAGAAGTCATTAATTTCTTTCTGATTACTCGGGACTTCATAATGGATTGCCGAAATTTAATTGGGAAATTTATTGTAAAAATCAACGTTGGTGCTGGGAATCGAACCCATGACTTTCGTCTGTTTTCTGTAGGAACCTTCGGGTTTAGAAAACTCAAATAAGGCATCTGATCTTTCCATTGTAATTAATCTCTCTTTATCTCTGGAATCTTACCAATATTCAGTTTTTCCTTCGGAATCTCGTAATTCCGATCGTAAGGTAGGAAGAGAGCCACTTCCTGGACTCCGTCTTCACCTATTTCCGTTTGAGGAATTCCTTTCTCGAATTCTTCGATTTCTTGTTCGCTCAATTTTGTAAGTATGACCTGATAGAAATTATGCACAAGTAGTAACATTAATTCTTTTGAATATTAAAAACCGTGGTTCAATTACTTTAGTTCTTCGAATAATTTTTATGAGGTAGATCAAGACCGGAAGGAATATGAGCAAAAGTACGACGATGACAACTCCCACGATCAATCCTGCACTGGTACCTCCATCTTTTTCATTCTTGATTTCCGTTTCGTTGATTGGTACAATTTTTGGTGGCGGTGGTTCTAAATATATACTTATTTTTGAAAAATGTACTTTCACTCGTTGGAAGACTTTCGAAACCATATTGGAATACCTACCGTAAACTTTCTCGACATTGGAATAAATATCGCTATTATTCCTCCTTCTCCACCACCCGTAATGTCCTTCCGACCCAAATCTTCCCATGTGTGAATTTCTGTTCTCATTATCGTAGGCATTTTTCCCTGGTTCATCAAAAGCCTCAAACAAATATGTTCGAATACTATTTCGATTTGCCAAGTCTGCAATTTCGAGCCAATATATTCTCAAATTATCGATACTTGTTTCTTGCTCTGGATTCCTCCCTTGTCCTTCACTCGGCCAACCGGTTTCCGCCAAAATAATTTCGACATTCGGATTCGCTGATTTAAATAGCGTCACATATGCTTGAAATATGCTGATGACCTTACGCGCCGCTTCCGTTGGCCCCAATGTAACCAATTCATTCGGATACCCATGGCACATGATGAAATCAACTTGGCGTGTGATTTCTAGCAATATCTCTCGATTCGGCCCACCATGGATGTCTTGGCAGTTGTAAAATCGTGGTCCGATTTTCAGCCCTTGAATTTTGGCAGGTGGTCCGTAACGTTTGAGAATGTCCAGGAGTTGTTTGCCCCGAGAAGGGTTCACCGCCTCATTAAAAAATACCAATGCCCAAACGGTACCTGGAAAATGTCCATTCGCCCACGAAGCAGCCGTGAAGGCGTTGTCAATTTCTCTTTCTTCAACTGTGGGGTCGGCCTTCTGGTATATTCCTTGCGCGATTGTTATGACCAGATCGTTGCTTTCCTTGTTCATTTCTGCCGCGGCTTTGGCAACAAGGCAGTTACTGTCAGTTTTGTCCCAGTCAGCGTTTACGTTGCCAACTGAGAAATTATATACAAAATTCTATTTTTTTCTGTTGATTATTTCGATCAAATTTCGTATATTTGTGAGTTGTCAGAAATTAGAAGCCTGTGCGCTAAATTTAAATGACCTACTTTCCACGCCCATACTGTATGTCGTTATGTTTCGGAATTTTGTGGCAATGGTCATAAGCATGACTTTGATTTCTTGAAGACTGTAGGAATTGTACCACGGCTGAGCAAATGAACCATCAGGTTTGGCAACCCAATTTTTCACGTACGGTTGAAACGTGACTCCGGTGTACGTTTTGCCAAAATCGTAAACAGTTTGTATTGAAAATCCGCCTTGTGCCAGCAGAAGCTGAATTTTTGCAAAAGATTTCATATAATATGTTATATATTTATATAAAATATGTTTTCAGAAAACTTAATTCTCACCGGGAAGTAACCGATCAGCAGAATCAAAAATTTTAAATCCATTTCGACCTGGAATTTTCCGTTAAGAAATCCCTGTTTAATCCATGAGGTCCCGGGTTCAATTCCCAATTGGGCCACTTCTCAACTTCTTGTATCGGGTGATAGAGAGTGAATTTCAACTGGGGACCGTAAATTACTAACATTCAATGTTAACTTCTGACTTTAAACGAAAACCTGGAAATAGAAATGACACTTTTAATAGGTTAATAATTAAATGTTGTTTCTATTTTCCCTGTTGACATCCTTCCTGTGCTGCGGTCATTCCGAACTAATACAAATCAAGGCAATCTTCCTGTGAATAAGCTGATTTCCTGTAGCAAAAGAATTTAACGCAACTTTCCTCAATATATCCATAATGTATTGATTTATTTACAATATTACCTTAGTCCGCAAACAAAGAACGGATAATGGATTATTTCTTGCACATAAAACAAGAGAATGTTTGCTTGAAAGAAATTTCAATGACTTATACTATTTTTCTTCATTTCTGATTCGATGACCTCAATTATTTCAAGTTTCATTCGGTTCAATTCCAAACGAACTTCGCTGAAAATTTTGGCCTTCAGAGCTTCCAGACCACGACCGGTTGTTTAATTCGTTCACCAACACGCTCTCTGGTGTATTTGGGTGGAGTTCCAGTTTAGTCGGCGTCTAAATTGGTTTTGGGATCATAGCTAGCATATTATATTAAAACTAGGCGTAATGCCCATTTGAAAATGGGCTGGGAAAAGTCACAACTAAGGCGTAATACCACTTGCTCCTCCTTACCACCATTAAGTTCACGTATAATTCCCCACCCCCAAATGGCGATTCCCCACGGGGTCACCACCCAGATTCCAAGGTCAAGAGTCGGCTCAACTTGGTAATGGTTCACTTGATTCACTTCATCTCCCATTTGAAATGATTTATCACTTACTCCAATTTGTAGTCATTTTCGATGGGAACAAAACCTACTCCCCCCCTCGCTTTGACACGGGTGTCATTGCCGCAGGTCAAAGGTCAAGGATCGAATAAACTTGGGTAATGGTTCAATTGAACCCCGTTTATCTCCCCATTAAAGTGATATATCACTTTTCTCACTTTGGAGCCATTTCGCACGGGGTCACGGGGTCATCGCCCCAGGTCAAGGGTCAAAAGTATGGTCAACTCGGGTCATGGTTCAGTTGAACGAACCCCCTTCACCCCCCTTCAAATGTATTCCCTTGAAATGTCATCACGATCTCGTTTTATTGTAATGAAAGCATGTCATGCTAAAGCATCAGATCTCTTCAAAAAAGGCACTTAAAATCCCCGACCATTTCAGTTGAATTTTGACAGGCATTGTATTCCAATTGAATATTAACTGTCCTGAGTGATAAAGGACACGAGATCTGCCGTACCGGAAAGCCGAACTTCCTCTTTCCTTTCTTTCTTTTTCCTTTTTAGAACCCCCAGTCAATTGTTTTCCTGAAATGGGATTAATATCACAATTTTATATTCGTATTGTTGTAAGCACGGATGTCGTGCTGAACGTAAGCGTGGATTCGATAAAATTTCTCAATTTGAAATATAAGTCCATGAATTAATTCATTTTAACCATCAGTCTCAAAAATTTTGTCAAAATGTCAAAGCGTCTGGTTGTCTTGTGTTTAGCGGTCTGCGCCTATGTTGCCGTAGCAGCATCGGCTGAAGCCGAAGATAAACTATTTATAATTCCGGCCCACAATGGTGTGACAAAATGTTTACTAATTATGTTTTATTAAATTATAATCAACTTTTTAATTTATTAAAATGTATAATCTCCATAATTCTAAAACATTTCATTACAAACAGGGAAATGCGAGACCAGCAGCATGGATCTTGGGAGTTCCGTTGAGGACTGTGCGAAATGTCAGTGCATGAACGGCTTTATATTCTGTAAAACTACATGCGTAAGAAAAATATTCAGATAGAATTCTTTTTTTTTACAAAAATATTCGTATGCTAATTTTTTTTTGGTTCCGCAGACGATTCAGTCCTTGAATTGGCTTTCAATGCTCAATCAATTGCAGAAACAAGGAAAATAGTCGTGGTCTGGCGAAGTTTTCTTGCAATCTTTAATTGGACAATAAAGTCGCTCTGAGTCCGAAATACAATTTATTTAATAATACCTGAGTAGTTAGCAGGGGTATACATCCGTTTCACTTATTTTTATCCGGGTTGGCATCTTCCTTTTTTAAAAATAAAGGATTAGGGAGTTAATCTTATCGGAAGATGACGAAGGGAAAACGTCGTTGGGAGATCTTTTTTTTGAAGGGTAAACCTATTCAAGAAATAGAGTCAGTAGTAATTAAGTAAGGAGTTTGTATCAGTAGAAATTAAGTATGGAGTTTGCATCAAACTAAAATTCATCCAATTAGTCATAATGTCCCGGT